>QRFJ01000841.1:118676-239618 GCA_006176705.1 Cocos nucifera | reverse complement strand
GATATTATAATGGTTATAATAACATCTAAAAAATAGCAAATAAAATTATTTAATTTTTAAACATCATATGAGATGTGATTGATGCATGTCTAGACTAGTTGTAGAATAGTTCTACATAGTTGTCTAGATTAGGGTTTATTTTGATAAGATCAATTTAAATCTAATTTTTAGATTATTATGAGATAATTTAGATCTAAAAATATGCATGATTCGATACATGAGATGTATGCAAAATATGCCATGATTAGATCTACTTTGTATATGAGATATATGATATAGATCTGATACAGTTTTGTAGTATTGAATGTTCCTGATTAAGGCGTTCCTCTTGGCCGTCCGGTCATAAGAACGAAGAAGGGTTTGAAGGCCCTCTCTTTTCATTCGATGGGGTGTTCTTATGATGTGTAGGGGTGCTGCGTGTTCGTCCTTAATCAGAAACCCAAAACTTACTTTCTGCAAAACCCTAGATCCTGAAACCCTAGGATTTATTGTGCATATTTTGTTTATGAACCCTACTTAATTAAGAATTAAGTTTATGAAATATTAATTAGGTCTAAAATTGAGAATTTCAGATCTAAGACATATTCATAATATTGGGTTCGGGCTTGGGTAGCTCAATTAGGTCTAAGCGGTTGATCAAACTCGAATCAAGAGTTGGTTAGATGGGATCAACAATGCTTAAATTGACCAGCCTAATAGGATTAAGTCTGGGTCAAGATCGAGTCACGATCAAGCAAGACCTAATTAGGCTCAGAGGTTAGAGTCTGGATTGTAGGCTAACCCAATTGGTTCTGACTCAATAATTTGGTGTCTAAGGTAAGTTTGGCACATACGACCGACTGGTTTTTAATTGGAAGCTACTCGACCTGAATGCATTCTTGTACGAGTTAATGGCATATTCCTTCCACCGGTCTCACTTACCTGGCCATATCTGTTGACACAGTTCTGATCTGAGGTGGTCAATAATCCGAGCTAACCCATGCCACTAGGTTAGTCATAATTGTTATGACTATGCCAAGTCTAGTTTAATGAGACCTGAATCAATTCTCCCTAAGAAAAGATTAAGTCTGAGGTCTTCCACCATTGTAGATGTGCGGGCCCTTCCCGGGGTTGATTGTTCTCGACTGGATACAGTGGCTCAGTTGCACCGGAAAGATGCAACCATGTCTATTAGGCATTGGATGCTATGGGCTGGAGGATGAGTTGGGCTCAATATTTTGGATACGGTGAGAGACTCAATTAGGAACCCAGTCTATGCAAATGGTGGGTCTGACTTAACTAAGGAGTGGATCAATATTTCGGATACGGTGAGATTCATGAATTAGAGACCAAGTTTGGGTGCACCATGATTAGAGAATCATTGAACAAGAGTTGTTCACTCATTGGCTAACCCATCACCAATAACTGTTAGGTGAGGTGATGAGTCAGTTGGTGAGACCGCACCACCCACTAGAAATCATTAATCATGGAGATTTTCGCATCTCTACAGAGGGAGTGTAGGGATCCGAGAAAATAGTGGGAGCTAATTTGTTTAAAAATAAAATTTCTAAATAAATTGGTCAAGTCAAAATTATAATATCTAACTAGAATCTTTGACTCTCTACAGGAAAATGTCTGCGTCCAACCCATTGGCACGTATCCTGGACACACATAGACTGACCGGACCCAATTATAAAGATTGGCTCAGGAACTACAAAATTATTTTGGGTTCTGAGAAGTTAACCCATGTTTTGGACCAGGACCCTCCCACCTTACCAGCCCGTCCATCTGTTGAACAGAGAGCGTCTCTGGAAAAATGGATAGACGAAGATAATAAGGCCAGATATTACATGTTGGGCTCGATGTCTGATGAGCTCCAGCGCCAACATGAGGATATCGGGACTGCTCGCCAAATGTTGGCTCACCTGCAGGAGATGTTTGGTGAACAGAGTCGCGCAGCCAAATATCAAGTCACGAAATGACTTTTTAAGGCTAAGATGCGTGATGGGCAGTCAGTCCAAGATCACTGTCTGACAATGATCAAGGACATGGAAGAGCTTGAGAAGCTCGGTGTGAAGTTGGACTTGGACCTGCAGAACGATATTATTCTGCAATCCTTGACTGATGCATATGGGCAATTCATCATGAATTACCACATGCATAAACTTCAGAATTCCTTGGCCGAATTAATGAATATGCTGGTTACCGCTGAGCTTTCTATGAAAGGTTCTAAAGGCTCAGTTCTTGCTATGGAACGGACTTCTTCCAAAAGAAAGTCTTATGGAAAGAAAAAGAAGTCTGTGAAAAAGCAAAAGGTGGAAGGATCAAAGAAGAAGAAGGCAGAGCCGAAGAAAAAGGCCGATGTCAAAGGAAAGTGTTTCCATTGCAACAGCGACGGCCATTGGAAGCGGAACTGCCCTACTTACCTGGCCACCCTGAAGAACAAGAAGGAAGGTCCTTCTGGAGGTATGCTCGTTATTGAGTCTAACCTTACGATTTCTTCTGCATCCAGTTGGGTGCTTGACTCTGGTTCTAGTGCTCATCTGTGCACTTCCATGCAGGGTCTTGAGGATAGCAGGAGGCTGAGGGATGGAGACATGATCCTACGCATCGGTAATGGAGCAAGAGTTGCTGCAGTAGCCGTGGGAACATACCCTCTTCGATTACCATCTGGTTTAGACTTAGTTTTGAAAGACTGTTATTTTGTGCCTGCAGCTAGCAGGAATTTGATTTCTGTTTCATGCTTAGCACAAGAAGGTTATGTGATCACCTTCTTTAAGGACCATTGTAACATTCTTTATGAAAGAAATAAAATTGCAAATGGTTTCCTTATTAATGGTCTTTATCAGCTACATATTGATGTACCTATTTTAACTATCGAGCAAAACGTGAATGCCAAACGACCTAGGGATAGTCCAAACGATAGATATCTATGGCACCTGAGATTAGGTCATATAGCAGAAGATAGGATCAACAAATTGGAGAAAAATGGGCTATTGAGTCCGTTGACTTTCGAGTCATATCCAACTTGTGAATCTTGTCTTCAAGGCAAAATGACTAAACTCCCTTTTGTAGGACATGGGGAAAGGGCCACAGATCTCCTTGCCCTAGTACATACTGATGTGTGCGGCCCATTTGATGTGCCGGCTAGAGGCAATTTTGTCTACTTCATTACCTTTATCGATGATCTGTCTAGGTATGGGTATGTGTATCTTATGAGACACAAGTCTGAAGCTTTTGAAAAGTTCAAAGAATTCAGACATGAAGTAGAAAAACAAACAGGAAAACCCATTAAGGTTCTTCGATCAGATCGAGGAGGTGAATACCTTAGCCGAGAAATTCCTAGACTATCTAAAGGAAAATGGCATAGTCTCTCAATGGACTCCACCAGGAACACCTCAACTCAACGGGATTTCAGAATGGAGAAATCGGACTCTATTGGATATGGTTCGATCCATGATGAGCTTCACAGACCTCCCTGATTTTCTTTGGGGACACTCATTGTTAACTTCAATCTATCTACTGAATAGGGTTCCCTCTAAAACCGTTCCTACCACACCGTATGAGATATGGCACGGTAAGAAACCAAGTCTGAGTCATCTCAGAATTTGGGGTTGTCCGGCTCATGTCAAAAGACAACAAGCGGACAAGTTAGAGTTTAGGTCCTTTAGAGCTCGATTCATAGGATATCCTAAAGAGTCATTAGGATACTATTTCTACATTCCAGAAGACCACAATGTGATTGTGAGTCGACATGCCATCTTTCTTGAAAAATAGTTTATTCAAGACAGCGGCATTGGAAAATAGATCAAGCTTGATGAGAAAGTCTCACAAGTGGAACGAGCTAAGGACCAAGTGGAACCTAAATCAGTTTGAGCCAATAAGAACACTACCTCCTCCACCTCGTAGATCGGAAAGAGTTTTCCCATCCCCCTGAGAGATACTTAGGTATTATTTCAGAGGAAGTAGAGGAAAATGTTCCTCGTAGGTAATGGTGCTCATGGTGATGATCCCAAAACCTACAACGAGGCGATATCAGATATCGACTCCGAGAAATGGCTAGAGGCAATGCAGTCAGAAATTGACTCGATGCACTCAAACCAAGTCTGGACCTTGGTAGATCCACCAGAAGGTATAGTACCTATTGGATGTAAATGGATCTTCAAGAGAAAGATTGGTGCAGATGGGAATGTGGAGACATTCAAGGCTAGACTAGTGGCAAAAGGTTATAGTCAATGCGAAGGCATTGACTATCAGGATACCTTTTCCCCAGTGGCTATGCTAAAATCCATCCGCACATTGCTTGCCGTTGCAGCCTATTTCGATTATGAAATATGGCAAATGGACGTGAAAACGGCATTCCTAAATGGATATCTTGAGGAAGATATCTATATGGAACAGCCGCTAGGTTTCACATCCAGTGATACTGATCACAAGGTTTGCAAGCTGCAAAGGTCCATATATGGACTTAAGCAAGCATCTCGGAGCTGGAACACTCATTTCAATGATGTGATCAAAAAGTTTGGTTTCATCAAAAATGAAGAGGAACCATGTGTTTTCAAAAAGGTCAGTGGGAGCGCTGTTGTCTTCCTCGTATTGTACGTGGATGACATCCTCCTTATTGGGAATGATATTCCCATGTTGACGACAGTCAAAATGTGGTTGTCCAAGGAATTCTCCATGAAAGACCTAGGTGAAGCATCCTTTATTCTAGGAATTAAGGTCTATAGGGATAGACCGAATAGGATGCTAGGACTTTCACAGAAGATGTACATAGAGGAAGTACTAAAGAGGTTTAGTATGGAAAACTCTAAGAGGGGATTAATACCCTTCAGACATGGTATTCATCTTTCCAAGAAGATGTGCCCTAGCACACCTGAGGAAATAGAACGCATGAGCAAGATCCCTTATGCTTCTGCAATAGGGAGCCTCATGTATGCCATGCTATGTACACGACCTGATATAGCCCATGCTGTGAGTGTCACAAGCAGATATCAGTCAAATCCAGGTGAAGAACACTGGACTTCTGTGAAATGTATCCTTAAGTACTTGAGAAGAACTAAGGATATAATGTTGGTCTTTGGTAATGGAGAACTCCAAGTCCAGGGATACACAGACTCAGATTTCATGTCTGATATAGATGATCGAAAGTCGACATCTGGCAGTCTGTTTGTGTGCAATGGTGGTGCTGTCAGCTGGAAGAGTTTCAAGCAAACCGTGATAGCAGATTCCACCATGGAAGCAGAATATATCGCTGCATCAGAGGCTGCGAAGGAAGCATTCTGGTACAAGAAGTTTGCTGCAGAAATCGGAGTAATGCCATCAGATGCCATTCCTCTATACTGCGACAATAATGGCGCCATAGCCCTTGCTAAGGAGCCGAGGTCTCACCAGAAATCCAAGCATATTGAGCGGCGATACCACCTCATCCGCGATTACCTCGAGAAGGGTTACGTCGAGGTCAAGAGAGTCGACTCCGCAGATAATGTGGCAGACCCACTTACAAAGCCGTTGGGCCAGCAGAAGTTCGAAGCCCACCTTGAGAAGATGGGACTTAGACTTGTAGCCAATTGGCTTTAGGACAAGTGGGAGATTGTTAGATATATGTGCCCTAGAAGCCAGAATTGGCTGACACTTGTAATACACTTCTAGGGGCAAAATTATAATTTTGACTAAAATCAATAAATGGGTTATTTTCTATCACATATGTGTATTTAGTGTCTGTGATACATCCTTTGAGTTAATGGCAATGATAATTCATATTTTCAAGAGTTGAAAATTTAAGACATGAATAATCATTATTAACTCATAAATTGCTCCCGACCATAGGATCATCACGAGGATGGTGATTGATCCGAAAGGTTGGTGTACAATCGCTTCTCTTTAGTAGATGAGTCTTGAGTCTACGGTGTGGAGACACCGGAGCGAGAGTATAGGTACTCGTTAGAGAACGAGGGCACTGAGCGTGACCACCTCGAGTAGTCATTAGGGAGTCTACCTTCTCGTCAATGACTGACTCGATGCTGCAGTAGTGTGTCTGGTTCTTTGACCTGAGGTGCATCGGCAGTTCACCTTGAGGGTGTTATAGTTTGACTACACCATTACTCGGTCTCCTAGCCATATGGAACCCTGAGGTGTATGTTGGCTATAGCATGTTCATTGTAGGAACTGGATGGCATCAAGATGGAATCTATCTACCTCGGTGGTAGAGGAGCAGCCCTATGATAATCATGAGAATCAAGTCCAGAAGCCCATGGCCATGGCAGAGTGAAATAATAGAAAGAGTTTCTATTTAGATTTTCACATTGGACTCGAATCGAATGATTACATCATATGACAGAACTAGGGTTTGACGAGTTCACCTTAACCCTAATCTGATCGGGGCTCAAGATAGAAGAACTGAATCACACAGGTAGCTGCACCAAGAGGTTCGCATTCAGCTCTGATGGGTTGCCACCATATACTGCTAGGTGTCACTGGTGGATTTTGGGAGCAATTAGAATGATTTAGATGATCGATCATTCTAGCTGTTCGAATCAGAAGAGTTCTGATCCATCGAAAGGAGTTTCGATGATGTCGATGATAGAGATCATGACATATCCCATTACCATACAGAACTGAACCTAACTGGGTCACACAAACAAGGGTTTGAATCTGGTGATCATCAATTGAACTGATCTAGTTCAATTGATCTGAATGAGATTCAATTAGGTTCAAGGAAATCGTGCTAGCACTCGATTGAACCTAACGTTCTTCTTTTGCTATCATAAATAAGTTGTCCTGTCTGAGCCAAAGGAGTTTGTGCTCAATCAGAGGCCTTCATATGGTCTGAACTGGAGGTTGTCCAAGTCAGAAAAGGTTGTCTTATTTTGTAAGACATTACCTGCCATTTTTGGTCACCTGCCATTTCTTGTTCTTTGACTTTGGTCAAAAGTCTACCTTTGACTGGTCAAACGTTGACCATTGACACTTTGACTTTTGACCACATGTCATGCACCTATTGGAGAGCTGGTGGGGGCCTGTCCCCCTGCCAGAACCTGGCAAGGAGAAGGGCGCACGCCACCCTAGGCGTGTGCCCAAGTTGGAGGCGCCTAGGAGTCCTTGTTGGACAAGGACTCCATCTCCTTTTTGGATTCCAATTAGAGTTCTTCTAAGAACCAACTTTGACTGGTCTTAGGCGCCCTCTAAGGAGGAATCCAGGGGACTCTATTCCCACCAATCAGATTTAGATCTGATTTCACAAAGGGTTGTGATTGGTTGGGAAGAAGAGGAGTTGGATCACAGCTAGTCTATAAATAAGACCCTGTACCCAACTCAGATTGACATGATATGAGATTGAAGCTAAGAGTTTCCATATGCCCCAAGGCTGCCTCTCCCCTCCTTCTCCATGCCAAACCACCTTCTCCCCTTGCTCTCCACGTCCAAAAGGAGTTTTGGATTTTTGTTGGTGCGATTCAAGCAAGAGAAAGGCGATCAAAAGCAAGAAGGCTGCGCTGCTGCAAAGGACGACTGCTGATCTTCAAAAGAAGTTTTGAAGATCCTCTAGATCAGATCCAGATTAATTTTGAAGATGTGATAGAGAAGAAGAGGATCTCTAGATCTAGCCCGAGTGGATATCGGTAGAGGCCAGGCGCTTGCGTGGCTAGATCCAGAACCTTCCGCTGCATACAGGATCATCAACAGGGTAATAGGATTACCCAAATCAGGTAAATTAAATTTGATTTAATTTATTCTTATTTATTTTATTTATTAAAATAATATTAATCAGATCTAAAATATTTCAGATCTGATACAGATCAAAAATTTTTTTTTTGAAATATATCTCTTGATCTGATCAGATCTGAACGAACCTGGACCGAAAAATCAGGATTTCTCCTTCACTTTTGTTTATAAGAAGAGCAGTCACCAAGGACTCATGTGAAGAAGGAAGTGATGCTAGCCAACACCGTGGTCTTCTTCTTAACTTTTTCACCAACACTAAGGAGGTCGATGAGAATCTTCTAAAAGTTGGATAGATGCTCCTATATGCTCTAGCCTTCATCCATCCATAGCTACTAAAACTATCTTCAAAGAAATAGCATGTTGGTGAGTGACTTTGCCATGTACAACTCCTCAAGCTTCAACCACCACACCATTAAAAAAATTCCACCAAGTACATGAATCACTACATCATCTGCTAGATACAAGTAGATCGTGCTCACCACCTACATCTGGATTCACTTCCATTTCTTCACCTCCATGGTGGCTGGCATCTCCTTATACAAGAGAGCATCGATCAAATCCTATTGGATGAGGACATCATTTATTCTTGCTTGCCACAAGAAAAAATTATCCTTCCCATAAAATCTATTGATCTTCATCTTGATTGTGCTTGTCTTCTCCATATTCTTCAATCTTTAACACTACTACTGTAATCTGCACTCCGATACCAACTGGCTCTGATATTGATTATTGGTGATATCAACTTCTATGATACCACTTGTTGAGGATCTAGTACTAGATTATTATGGCATGAAGAAAAAAGAAAAATAAAATAAGAACAATCAAGTATGTGGATCAACCTAAAGGCTTGCCTCTACGAGGCATGCAAAGCTCTACTATGAAAGAAAAAGATAAGTACAAGAGGAGAATATCCACTCTTAACTCACTGTACATAAATCTCTCACAACTAGAAGCTATCCTCATCAAAACTCTCTCAAAATTTTCAAGAAGATCCATAGAAGCTACAAGATGCTCTATCCTTACAGCCTCCACGCTGAATGCTATGCACCTATTACTTCTCTCTCGTGGGCTGTACATACTCAACACTCTACCAAGCTCATCTTGGTGGTTGCTTGAGCCTCTCTACGTAACTCTCACACCACACGTATCATGCACTACTCTATAGCACTTCAGGCCTTTAAATAGGATGAGAATCCTCTTCTCAGTAGTTTATAAAAGTCCTAATAGGGCTCTTTTTCCTAATATGAGTCGAACATGAACTCGATGGAGTTTTGGAATATTTTTCAACCTTCAGATCATAACCACAGCCCTTCGTGGCCATTGAATCTTGTGGTCCATATGCAACTCTCACAGACCACTTTGATTAATCACAATCTGAGTCCATACAGAAAATTCCATCCTGTTCTATTCACCTCCATTAAGCCAGTTCTATCAGAGATCGAGCTGGCTCGACTGCATCTCATCTGAACACCTACTTTCTGTATACCTGAGAGGGATGGCTCAATTGCAATTTGAGTTGGCTCGATCTCAGCCTGAGCTGGCTTGACCCCGTATCCGAGCCAGTCTGGCTGCTGTGCTGATACTAATTCTTCTCTACTATGGATCGAATTTGAGGCATCAAATTCTAACAAGATAAGATGAAGATTTGATCATCCTTCCTTAACCCACAAACCATCACCTTTTTAATTTAAAATCAATTAGACATTAGCCCTAGGATATTCAAGCTTAATAAGAAAAGAAAATCCTAGAGTGGGATCAAGTTCGGATTGGTTAATTGCTCGGTGTCTAAGGCAAGTGGTTTAAGAAGGTAGTTTTTAATTGACTTCATTATCTAATTTGGCCAACTCAATTGGTGTCTAAGAAAAGCAACAAGCAGGAAACCTTCCACATTTTATACTTATCTAGTTGAGTCAGTTAGTTAGTCTTGGGCTTGGAGTGCTTGAAGGTGATCTTGGAATAGTTAGGAGTTGTCTAGATCTAGGTTAACCCTAGTATAGAGAGTCCATGTCTGTTTAACTTGATTATAATTAACAACAAATACTAAACTAATTCTTCGCATCTGTCATCCTTAGATCTAAGACTCTCTAGGCTCTTATCTTTAGAATTCTCTCTCCTCATCTCTTTTTGTTGACCCTATGATTGATTTTGATGATTGCCAAACCTTGAGTATTTGAGTATTTAACCATATATTTCATGAGTGGATAAAGATCTTTCTAGGTATTTAAATTACAGAATTAATTCGAGCAAAGATCTACATAAAATCACCAGGTTAAGGGCTTTATAAGAAAAATTTTGAGTTTCCAACTTGAAGGTGTCGACCCTAGGAGCAAAGGTATCGACCCCAGGCTTTTGGCATGCACTAGCATGGACTGGCACGCAGAGGGGATAACCTCTAGATCGATCCCTATGCCAGAGGATGACTCCAGGGTCGACCTCTATTATACAAATCAGAAGATAGAGAGTAGAAAACTTTCAGATCCCAGAAAATATCGACACCTAAAGAAAAAATGTCGACACCTAAGAAAAAATTATCAACACCTATAGAAAAAGTGTTGACCCCTGAGAAAAAAGTGTCAACACTTGAAAGAAAAGTGTCGACCCTAAGCATGGGACAGAGCATTACGCTTAGTTTTCTGCACTTCTCCAACGGGCCATTCTCCACTCCAACGGTAAGTCCAAGCTTTTCAATAGGCAAAACTCACTCAATAGTCACTCCCAAGTATAAAAACAGTGAGAAAAATATTTTGGATTAAGAGGTTAAGGATTGAAGAAAGAAAATCATTTAAGAAAAGGAAGTTACTTTGAATATCCAAAAATTAAAAAAAAAAGATTTAAGCATCAAATTTAGAGAGCATTCAAGAGTTATCTTCCATAATACTTCAAGTAATATCTCAGCACCATTTGAGGAGAAGAGAAGCTATCGTAGAGCATTCATTCAGCCTCTTCTTTCCACACCAAAAAGAGTTTCTTTTTGTTCTAAGTCTTGAGCTGAATTTTATTTATTTATATTTTTATTTTCTTTATAAGTTTCTTTAGGAGAAGAAACTTGGGGTATAGGCTAGTCCAAAGTAGTAATTGGATGGTATATAAGTTTTGGTTGGTGAGCCTAGAAAATCAATTAGGTTGATAGTGATCCCGAAAAAACTATCGATATAGGATTGTGGTTGGTGAGCTCGGCAAAACCAACTAAATTTATTTATGATCCTGAATTAAAATAAACATACTGTAATCTAGGAATTATAGTAAATTCTCAAGAAAAGCTTGAGGAGTGGACGTAGGTATGGGTTGCACCGAACCACTATAAAAATTCTGTGTGTTTGTGTTGGCCTTTCTTGTTTGCTTTACTTAGCTTTTAATTTTTGTTTTGCATTGCTTTAATTCTTGTATAGCTTAAACTATAGTTGGCTTCTGCTGTTGCACATTGTAATCACCTCACATCCACTCAAGTTTTGCTTAAGTTGAAGCACATATTTACTTAGAGTTTAATTTAGCTAAAATTTTAAAAGAACCCAATTCACCCTTTCTCTTGGCTTGCTACCTCTGGGCAACAAGTAGTATCAGAGTAGGTGCTCTATTATTAATTATTGACCTAATCGTTAAGGGTAAAAAATCAAATGGCAACCCCAAGTGGTGTTTTTTTTGTTGAAGGCCAATCCACTTCTAGACCACCTCTATTTTATGGCACCAACTACACCTTTTGGAAAATCAAAATGAGAATCTTCATACAAGTTCTAGACTATGATTTGTGGAAAATCATAACTAGAGGACCATATACACCCATAAAAATAGTAAATGGTATAACTCATCCCAAACCAGAAAAGGAATGGGATCAATTTGATAAAAAGATGGCTCAATTGAATGCAAAAGCCATCAATGTACTTTATTGTTCCTTAGATGTGCATGAGTTTAATAGAATATCTTCTTGTACATTGGCTAAAAAGATTTGGAACATGTTAGAGATAACTCATGAAGGAATAAGTCAAGCCAAAGAGTCTAAAATTAACTTGTTTGTTCATAAATATGAAATATTTAAAATTAAGAAACATGAGTCTATTTTTGATATGTTCATCAAATTTATTGAAATTATAAATACTTTAAATGGCCTAGGAAAAACTTATTCTAACTATGATCTTGTTTGCAAAGTACTTAGGTATTTGCCTAAAGATTGGGAAGCTAAGATGACAACAATACAAGAAGCGAAGGATCTCACCAAGCTATCCCTAGAAGAACTCATGGGTTCTCTTATGACCCATGAGATGCATATGGCTCAAAAGGAAGATGAAGAGGAGCCAAAGAAAATGAACACCATCACCTTCAAGTCTACTTCAAATTATCAAGAAAGCGATCAGTCGGAGGAAGATGAAGAAAAAGATGATGAGGACATGGTGCTTCTTTCAAGAAAGTTTAAGAAGTTCCTAATAAAGAAAGACATGAAGAAGAAGGAGAAAGAAGAGAAGAAAATTATCACCAACAACCAAATGTGCCCCAAAAAGATGAAAAGGAGTGCCTTACTAGGACTTTTGAAAAGTGGTGACTCGTTAAGCTCGGATGAGGAAGAGAAAAATGAGAATCTTTATCTCATGGCCTTGGAGGATGAGGTAAATTTTGAAAACTCATCCAATTTTACTTTTGATGAACTACTTGATGCCTTTAATGAACTAGTTTATGAATTTAAAAAGTTAAGACAGAAAAGTAGGAACGTTAAAAAGAATAATTCTAATTGAATGGAAGAAAAGAATTTCTTAGCTAAAAAAAAAAAATCTAATTAAATCTAAAAATTCTTTAGATAAAAAAATTCTTGAGCTTAAAAAGAAAAATGATATTTTGAAATCTTTCCTAAAAGAAAATGAAAATCTTTTAATTGAAAAGAAAGAGCTCTAAGAAGAAAATAAGAAATTAAGAAGAGAAGTTGAAATTTTGAAATCTATAGCTGAAAAGTTTACAATTAGCTTTCAAAATCTTCAATCCTTAGTAAAAATCAATGGGGCTATTTTCAATAAAGTAGAGACCGATTTTAATATGTCAAGAAAACAGCAAAATACTAAAAATAATTTTACTAGAGCTTCAACTAAAAATCATTCTATTAAGTGCTTTAAATGTAATTAAATTGGCTACAAGATTTTGGAATGCAATTTTGAAAGAATTGGCCAAACCTTGATTAAACAAATTTGGGTTCCTAAAGGAATCTTGAATACTAACTCTTATGGATTTAAGATGACTTGGGTACCAAAAATTTTGAAGTGAACTTGCAGGTTTGTCAAGGATCCAATGCTCTTAAAAGAGAAAAACATTTTTATTTGGATTCCTTGGATATCAAGATAATGGGTGATGATTGTTGGTATAATCTAAACCTTTCTCTCATCATACCATCAATGATTGTTAAAATCTTTTTGATTGAATGATTCCTTTGATTAATATGCATGTATATAAAATTTCTTGCTTGAAATACTTCTTATGTTTAATTGATTGATTTTGATTTTTCTGGCCAGCCTTCTACAATTTTTGGACCATCTTCTTCTCCACCACCTGATCCCTATTCTTAAAGCCTGATCCCTTCACTTAGGATACTAGGACATTACTCATGTAGCCTTAGAGCTTCCTAGCAATTCACTTTTTATCAAAATATAGAAGTTTATATTTTGACCTCATATGTAATCAGTCATGTAAACAACTTTTGGAGTAAATTAAAAAAAAATATATTTCTCTTTTGAAAAATGTGATGCCTTGATCAATATTGAATTGCTTGATGTTTTATTATCATTTTACATCCTTAAATTTGGCTTTTGCTACAAAAGTAAGGGGGGGCAAATTCTAAAGAATTATAACTTAAGTAAATATAAATGTTTAATTTTGATTATATGAAATTTAAAAAGTTCTCGGTAAAGAGGAAGAACAATTGGAAAATAAAAATATTTAACATAAAAAGAAATAAATTTTAAGACTTCAATGAATGATTTGACTGATTGTTTGATATATCAATTAACTAATGATTTGCCTCACTCAATCAATGCTTTGTGATCTTAAAATTTTACTTAGTTATGAAAGTGGCTATGTTTGTAAAACAAAGGGGGAGAAAACATTAAAGAAGAAATAATTATGTGATTAAAAATTCATTCAAATCTCATGAATCTAATTTTTAATGCTAAATTCTTGTTAAATATGCTCAATTTGACAAAAAATAAAGGGGAGAAATACTTTGATTTGTTTGAAGTTACTAAGTGACTTATGTTGGTATCAATGAACTTTCATTGTATAATACCATTGAGCTTTCATGTGCTTCTAAATTTTCAGTTTTAACTTGCATAATTTGAATGTTATTGAAGTTTAAACTCTTAACAATTAATTGGAGTTTAACTGATTCTAAAACATACTCCAAACCTAATTTTTCTTATGATAAATTATATTTTATCCTGAAAGATTAAATTGACTTGTGCTAAGAAAATTCAATTTCATCCTTTGATTCACATATGCTTATTATTTTTGATCTATTTGACAACATTACTACACTTCTTTGAAAAATTAATAGGAGTTATCTTGGGATTAATTTGAAGTATTTTTTATGCAACAAACAAGCTAAATTTGACACTCTTTTAAACTTGAGACTCATTTAGAGATGTAAATATGATTTTAAGTTCTATCATATGGAAGACTTTCAAAATTGGAACATTATTTGCCAAATTTCTTTTATTCGATATAGTCATGATACATATCTTTTCCAAATTAAGTTGATGGATTTCTTTTAAGAAAAGAAAAGAATAAATATCATATTTTTAACTAAAAAGCTCTAATTTTTAAACTTAAATTGAAAATCTACATTGTTGGTATCAAATAGAATTTTGACTTCAGACATACTTTTCTTGATATCAATTATGCTAAATCATCTAAAATGATTCTATCCCTTAAATATCTTGATGAAATCAGGATTCAAATATTTTCAAAAGGGGGAGAGTGACATCAATATGAATCTGATATCCTATATGCTTACTTTTCATATTAAATGTCCATGAAGTTTAAATTTGATACCCTCTTGAAATTCAATTAAAATTTTCTAAATTTAATATATTTGTTTGAATTTCGATTGATTTTGATGATACATCTCCAATTCTTCCCATAAGCTTTTTGATATTATCAAAAAGGAGGAGAAGATTTATTGAGTATATGCTTGAGCCTATAATACATTTCGTGGAGCTTATTGAAAGTCTTCTAAAATCCTTGAATCTAAATTTAAGTTAAATGGGAGGCTTCATAAAGTGTGCATTTATATTTATGTATGTTATCACTTTATGATTTATACTAGCCTATTTATTGAAATACATCAAATTTTATTTCTATGCATATACTCAAAGTTTTGCCATCATCAAAAAGAAAAAGATTGTTGATCCTATGATTGATTTTGATGATTGACAAACCTTGAGTATTTGAGTATTTATCCATATATTTCATGAGTAGATGTAGGTCTTTCCAAGTATTTAAATTATAGAATTAATCTAAGAAAAGATCTACACAAAATCACCAAGTCAAGGGCTTCATAAGAAAAATTTTGAGTTTCTAACTTGAAGGTGTCGACCACAAGGATAAAGGTGTTGATCCCTATCCTGAAACAAGATAAAAAATTCAAGATTTTAAAGTTCAAAAAGTCCAGATGTCGATCCCAGGCTTCTAGCACGGACTGGCATGCGGAGGGAATGACCTCTAGGTCGACCCCTATGCTAAAGGACGACCCCAGGGTCAACCTCTGTTGCACAAAATAGAAGATAGAGAGCAGAAAACCTTTGGATCCTAGAAATTATCGACACCTAAAGAAAAAGTATCGACACCTGAGGAAAAGTGTCGACCCCAACCATGGGACAGAGCATAACGACTAGTTTTCTGCACTTCTCCAACGGGCCATTCTCCACTCCAATGGCTAGTCCAAACTTTTCAACGGGCAAAACTCACTCAATAGTCACTCCCAAGTATAAAAATAGTGAGAAAAATATTTTAGATTAAGAGATTAAGGATCGAAGAAAGAAAATCATTCAAGGAAAGGGAGTTACATTGAATATCCAAAAATAAGAGAAAAGACAGGGATTTAAGCTTCAAATTTAGAGGGCATTCAAGAGTCATCATCCACAACACTTCAAGTAATCTCTCAGCACCATTTGAGGAGAAGGGAAGCTACCATAGAGCATTCATTCAACCTCTTCTTTCCACACCAAAAAGAATTTCTTTTTGTTCTAAGTCTTGAGTTGAATTTTTATTATTTATATTTTTATTTTCTTTATAAGTTTCTTTGGGGGAAGAAACTTGGGGTATAGGCTAGTCCAAACCGATAATTAGATAGTATATAGGTTTTGGTTGGTGAGCTTAGAAAATCAATCAGGTTGATAGTGATCCCGAAAAAACTATCGATGTAGGGTTGTGGTTGGTGAGCCTGGCAAAACCAACTAGGCTTGTTTATGATCTCGGGTTAAAACAAACGCACTATAATCTAAGAATTATAGTAAAATTTTTAAGAAAAGCTTGGAGAGTGGACGTAGGTGTGGATTGCACCGAACCGCTATAAAAATTCTGTGTGTTTGTATTGGCCTTTCTTGTTTGCTTTACTTAGCTTTTAATTTTTGTTTTGCATTGCTTTAATTCTTGTATAGCTTAAGCTATAGTTGGTTTTCGTTGTTGCATATTGTAATCACCTCACATCCACTCAAGTTTTGCTTAAGTTGAAGCACATATTTACTTAGAGTTTAATTTGGCTAAAATTTTAAAAGAACCCAATTCACCCCCTCTTCTTGGCTTGCTACCTCTGGGCAACACTTTTCTTATCCTTTAAAATAAAATATAATAAAATAAATAATAATTATAAGAGGATTGCTCTGATCTAGAATCCTTGATTGCACATATTAGAATAATTAAGATAATTCAAGATGGATCTCCAAAGGAAATTAGATGAGTTATTTGATAAAATAGATCGTCTAACAGCCATTAGATACTCTTTCTATCTATCTTTTCTTCCTACATAATAAGTTTGTGCAATATATTCGAGCTCCACTCACTACGCAAGTAAATGCCCATACTAATTTTTTGAGTATATGTATGAGCAAATTTATCAAAATAAAATCCAACTATTCTACGGACTAGAAAATAATTCATACTTTAATACCTATAATCCAGGCTGGGGGGCTCAACCAAATTTTTTGTAATAATCATAACCAGTGGTTACCCCAATGCCACAAAGATCTACATTCATGGATGCACATTATGATATGCCCTACCCATAATATCAATCATCTCCAAATAACAATGACTCAACATTTGAAGAGAGAATTCAACAAGCACTAGATGAGTTAGAACTCATGAATCAGACCTTGCAACAGACCTTTCACTCTTGTATGCAAACCTCAAAAGAACACCACCGGCTCACATTCAATCAGCAAGAGGAAAGAGAGTTGCCTAGTCAGCCTGAGAGTGACCCTGAAGAACCATGCCTGGCTAGAAATTTTAATAAACTTATAACTTTTTCTGAACAATCACATATAATTTTCAAGAAAAAAATGGTCATAGAACAATCTTGCACAACTAAAAAGACCCTCTTAGACTGTATATTTAAGGCAAAAATATATAGAAAAGAACCAAAATAGTGGGATGAACCAACTTCATCGTTATCGTATTTGCCTATGGTTCCATTCCCAAGTATCCTAAAATCATCCATTCCTTTTAATAGAAAAGGTGGACAAATCGATGAGATGATGAAATTAAAAGAGACTTTCCAAGAACCATAAATGAATAATACACTAGAAAAAGCTACATCTACAATTCTTTTCTAAGATTTGTTAAATCCCTATCTGGCTCATTATGGAGTGGACGATTTTGATGAAAATAGGTACAATACAGAAGTAAATGACCAAATAAATACACCCTATCTTAAAACCACCCCATTTGGATTAAAAAAGTTTGAGCCACCACTTAGCCCACTAATAACTCCTTTGTTAGAACCACTAACTATTTTAGAAATGAAGCCACTTCTTGATGCACCTACTACCTATCAGGAATGTGCACTCTTCCCACATGGATCGGCATGGCCGTTGGTGATCAGCCAAGCAACAAGGAAGAACCTCTCAGAGATTACTGTGAAAGCACAATCAAACAATTCAAGAAATAGATAAGAAGAGAAGAAGAGATTTTTGAAAGAAAAGAGTTTTTATTAAGTATATCTCAGCCTCTTTACAACCTTGACCTATTTTCAGTATATATACTTTATAAAGGGTCAAGCCCAAGCTCATAGAAAAACTCTCCAAACCCAAACAACCCACGTACACAAAATAATAACCCATGAAAATTCAGTTGGCCCAATTTCTGACTGAGCCAGCTAACCTGCGACTAGGTCGGCTCAGTCCCAGACTGAGTCGATCCAGTTGCGTACCATGCCTGCAGTTTAAAAAATACTACTTTCTATCTAAATTTTCCTCTGAGACCTAGCTGACCCAGTCCTGGACTGAGCCAACCCAATTTTCAACTTAGCCGGCTCAGTCTCAGGGTGAGCCGACCCAGTTTTTGAACTTTGCTAGAAGAGCCAATTTCTCTTCCGACTTGCTCCCGTCTTTTCATGACCTGTCTTCTTATGTTTTCAAGACTTGGAATGCCACTTCTGAGCTCACATTCTTCATCTTGGTACTTTCAAGTCTTTATGAACTCATCTCTTTTCAACAAATCCATCCATGCCACACATCTCTGAAAGCTATCTCTGGGGAGTACCTTCATGAGTACATCAGACTGATTCTCCTTGGTATGGATCTTCATCAGTTCCACTTCACCTTCCTCAACTAGCTCTCTGATCCTATGGTACCTCACATCTATATGCTTTGTGCATGCATGATAGATTGGATTCTATGCCAACAATAGAGCACTTTGACTATCATTGAACAGTGTAACCTTTCTCTGCTCCACCCCTAACTCATCAATCAGCCTCCTAAACCAAAGGGCTTCTTTTGTAGCCTCCCTTATCCTAATGTACTCAACCTTTATGGTAGATAAGGCCGTGATTGATTGAATGGTTGATCTCCAAGATATCGGTCCACCATATATGTAGAAGAAGTATTCAGTAGTAGACCTTCTTGTATCAAGATCATCAGCTTAATTTGCATAAACAAACCTTCCAGAGGATCTAAACCTTCACACATCTTCATAGATTATTCTTCAAATCCTCTCGGCTACCCACCAAACCATAATACCTTGTTCCATGCAGATATCTCAATATCCATTTTAATGCTTTCTAATATTTCTTCCCAGGGTTAGCCATGTATCTACTAACCATGCTTACTGTATGTACTATATCTGGTCTACAGCATACCATAGTGTACATCACACTGTCTATAGCATTTGCATAAGAAACTCATTCCATATACTCTCTGTCCTCTTCTGACTGGAGGGTCTCTAACTTGAAGAGAGACATGTGGCTCGGCAATGACGTCTCTGCAGGTTTGGCCTTCTCCATCTCAAACCTCTTTAGAATTTTTTGGACATACTTTTTTTGTAACAAATGGAGCACTCCTTTGCACCTATCTCTATAAATCTTTATTCCAAGAATTTTCTCAGCTGGATCCTAATCCTTCATCTCAAACTCAGATAATAATGCTCTTTTCAATCTTTTCACAACATCCATGCTTCTATTGGCTATAAGCATATCATCTACATATAATAATAGGTACAGTGCATCCTCCTTATCTACATCCTTGATGTAGATACAACAATTATGTTCATATATGTTGAAATCCAAGCTCAAGATAAAGCCATCAAACCTTCGATACCACTGACGAGAAAATTATTTCAAGCCATATAAAGACTTTCTGAGTAAACACACCTTTTCTTTCTGTCCCATCTTCATGAAATCATCTGGCTATTTCATGTAGATTCTTTCCTCTAAAGTTCCATGAAGGAAGGTCGTCTTCACATCCATCTATTTTAATTTCATGTTATGCTGTGCCACCAGTGATAGCAAAACTCAAATAGATGTATGACGCATCACAGGAGAGAAAATTTTTATGTAGTCAATCCCTTCCCTTTATGAGTATCCCTTTGCTACCAGTCTTGCTTTGAATCTAACTCCACCTTGCTCTGAAGGTGCCTCTTTCTTTGTGAATACACACTTTGAGCCAATAGATCGAGCATCCTCTAAAAGATCTACTAGTTGTCATGTCTGATTCTTCTCAAGTGATTCTATCTCTTCCATCATAGCCTACATCCATGAATCATGATCCTCACTCTCTATGGTGTCTACATAATTCTCTGGATTTCCATTAGCAGTGATGAGTGCATAGGAGATAACCTCATCAATGTCATATCTGACTGGCCACCTAATAGTATGCTGGGGCTTATGCAAAGCCACTCCTACTAACACATCTCTGCCTGATGTCTGTGGTTGCTCTTGCACATTAGTCTGAACTATCGGCCCTTCATGCTAATTTTTAATTTGAGATAATACTTTTCTGCCCAGCTCCACCTCAACAAAAATACTCCTGTAAGTAGATGTAACCTGCATGCCATCATTCTTTGACTGGCCACTACTGCTCATCTTTATTTTTTCAGTTTCATCTATTTCAGATCTCTTCAAGATGCTCTTCTCATCAAAGATAACATTCCTATTGATCACTGACTTCTATGCCTGAGAGTCTCACAGTAGGACTGATAAGAGCGTGATGTTATCATTAAGACATTATGTTTATCAGTTTAATTCAACTTCTTAAAATAATTAAAAATACATAGATAGCAGTGAGTCAGATCAAATCCATAGAGAAGGTAGTGTTTTAGATTTGAAATCTTTGATTTTTGAAAAGAAAAAGAAAAAAAGTTGAAAATAGAATTTGAAGTCAAAAATTAAAAGCAGAATTGAAATAGTGCAAAAAAATAAACTTGGTACTAGGATCTACTATTTAGATCTTAGTATCTACTTATAATAAAATAAAGAGCAATAATTAAAGTATAAAAATTAAATTATAATAAAAATAAGGAGCATAAAATTAAAGAGCATAAAAATAAATATTACTTTAATTAAAAAGTTTATAATTTAAATACATAAAATTAAAAAAAAATTAAAATAGACTGATCTCTGATCTTTGATCGACATTGGCAGAAAGATGGTATAGAAGTCCAGCTTTTTTTCTTGGCACTCATTACTTTGAATTAACCTCTAATCCAAAGCATGGCTCTACTCTATACTAAATCTTCACCTCAACCAAAGATACCGAACTATGGAGGCCTGAGGTCTTATTTATAGGTGTTCGAAGGCTGGAGTATTTTTTGACAGGAAATGTGGGACTAAAGAATATTTTAATCATCAAAATAGGAAGAAATCCAAGTGAAATTTGTATTAAAAAGAGTCCTGGATGAATTCTATTGCTCTGGATGAAATCTGGCTATTTGATATGGATCAAACGATCCAAAAAATGCCAAAATTAGATGTATATCAGCCTAGATCTGATTGGATTAAATTTTGACTGTTTGATTACATTAACTAGGAGAAAATTTGGCCATCGGATCGAGTTCTAGGTGTTTTAATCAGGTTGGAAGCTTCTTGGGCTGTTGGATCATCTTCTGGGTTGAGCGCTGCCGTCAGATGGTGCCTGGAGTTTGAATTAAAATTAGAACCAACCGCTACCGTCGAATCTTGACTGTAAGCAACCACAGCTGCACGATTGTGCACTTACTATTCCCATGGACTGCATGGACCAGCCTCACCACACGCCATAGCCAATCAGCGCCTTCTTTCATCAAGTGAAAAGACCAAAATGCCCTATGAGCCATGATAGATTTTCTATAAAACCTTTAAGGGTCTTGGTCCACCATGTGTCGCTCCGTGATTCATCGGTTATCATTGAGCTGGCGGTCTATGCTTGGATCGTGGACTGGCTGGCGATTTTTGCAGCTGAGTCAGCTTTGATGGCTTGGTGGCTTGGCTTGCGGAGTCGGTTGAGCCAATCTCAGGAAGTCAGTTTCTTATTCCTTTATTGATATAGTCATTATTAATTTTAGGGACATAATTTGTGACCCCATTCTCAGATCCTTGTTTGTTAAGAATTTCTCCTATTTATTCTTCTAAAATGCTCATGAATTGAGTTTTTATTTTTGGAGTTAAGTTTAATGCACTGGATACTGAAAGGGTGTCTAAAGGTGGGTTTAATTCTGAAGGTAAATTAATGTGATCTTGCTTAAACAACTCCATTGACATTTCATTACATGCCTCTTGATTTTTATAAGAAGAACCAACTTCTAGGGTTAAAGAGAATAGGACATTAGATTTATAAGACTCCGGTAAATCATCTGCTCTCTTCTTTCTTATGTCTATCTCATTTAAACTGGAACTAGTATTAGTACTAGTTTTGGACTTAGGTTCTTCCATATGGTTAGTCTCAGTACTAACCTCTTCTTTAATATTTTCATCTTGGCTAGCATCAATTAGTACTAGCTTCTCTCACCTGATCTTGGTATGGGTCCATAAGAATCCTATAATTTTTAAGTTCAGAAATTACTTTTGCATTCTCAAATTGGAGATTCTTAGGTGGGATATTAGATTGATAATTTAGTCTAGAAGGTTGGTTAACATTAGGTGGATTGTTTGAAATTGGTAGGCTCAATAGTTGATCTAGTTCTCTCCTCGTGTTAGACTCAACTAATTATCCTATTTGAGCTTCTAGCTTGGCGATAGATTTTTGTTGAGATAAAATCAATTATTATTGATTTAGAATTAATTATTGAAGTTGATTGAATTTATCATCGACTAGATTGGTCTATTGAGGAGGTGGATATGAGGGTTGATTATAATGCAGTGGTTGAGAAGACTAACTAGGCTGACCCTTATTATAGGCATAGTTCTGGTACTAGGGCCTATTTTGATAATTTTGGATTGGTAAAATTTTGGTCTAAGCCTGAGTCTATTGAGGTATCCAAGAAAAATTGTGGTGGTTGCTTCAACCAGAGTTATATAAATTTGAAAATGGGTCATTAATCAATTTGAAATAACCTTGAGCAACTTGTTCTTGGATAAAAGGTGGAAATTGTGCAGCCATAGGACATTTACTTCCTTGATGGATTGGGTAGCATAGATTGAATAAATCTCCTAATAATTAGAAGGTGATGTGAATTATACAGGAGATTGTTGACCTAGGATTAGGAATTGATCTAATTTCTAGGCAAGAAGGTCAATTTTATCTAATTTTTGGACTATTAGGTTCAGGTCAGTCATATGATTATCAGGTTTAATATGAATCAACCATTCAATTAAGTTCAACTAAATCAGAAAAAGTGATTTTCTATCGTGTATGTATTAGTGTAACCCAAGTGTATGGCTCAAAATTTTTTATATATTTTTTAGAATTTTTTAATATATATTTTTATTATTTTATTATATTATTATTTTTTAAAAAAATTATTTTTTTTTAAATTATTTTAATTATTATTTTTTATTTAATTTAATTTAATTTAATTATTATTTTTAATATTTTTTTAGTTAGTTTAATTTAATTTAATTTAATTTTTAATTTAATTTTTATTTTATTTTATTTTATTTTTGAAGAGAAAAAAAGAAATAAATAAAAATTCTAAAGAAGAGGTCCTAAGGAGTCCTAGAACTAAGAAGAGATAGAAGAATTAGGTTTAATTAGGTTTGATATTGGTTAGCAATCAAGTTGGTCAATCAATCCTATCTAAGGATTATCCTAAATTTAGACAGCTCCTAACTGCCGAGGTCACCCTCGAACCCTCCAAACTTAAGATTGATTAACTGACTTGGCCAGGTAAGTATAAGATGTGGGAGATTTTCTGCTTGTTACTTTCCTTAGATACCAATAAAGTTGGCTAGGTCAGACAACGAAACTAATTGAAAACTACATTCTTTGAACCACTTTTTTTAGACACCAAGTAATTAACCAATCTAAACCCGATCCAACTTTAAGATTTTCTTATCCTATTGAGCTCGAATATCCTTAAGGATCGACATCTAATTGATTTTAAGAGTTAAGATTTGGGTTAATGCAATATGAGGGTTGGTTGTTTGTGGGCCAAGGAAGGGTGACCAAATCCCACCTTATTTTGTTTAATGGGTTGTGCCCTTAAATTGATTCAATATGATATGCATATTCAAATTTTTAAGCAAGAGGTTCTATGCAATTAAACTAGATGCATGTAATTAATTAAATTTTTGAAAAGCTCATCTTACCTCCAGCAATCACCAAAAATAAAATCAAAAACTAATATGATGGATGCTCTAAGTAGTTAGAATTTCTATTCTTATCATGAAGATTTTAATTAGGTTTAAGTGGATATTTTTTTAAATTAATTTAAAAATAAAATAAATGATAAAAAATGGACTAGGGTAAGGATTGATCTCACTAAAAAAGATTAGATGCTTTCTTCATTTTTTTTTCTCTTTTTTTTTTACAAAATAAATAAATAAAAAGTTAGTAAGCAATATTTATAAAAAAATAAAAAAATCAAAAAATATTTATAATTTATTTACAAAAAAAATTAAAGAAATCAAAAATTTTAATTTTCATGCCTTCCCCGATAACGATGCCAAAAACTTGGTATGATTGTTAAAATTATTTTTAATTTATTTAAAATAAATTAAAGAAATCAAAATCAAAAATCAAAAATAATCTCTGACAACGATGCCAAAAATTTGATAAGAGCATGATGTTGTCGTTAAGACACCATATTTATCAGTTTAATCTGACTTCTTAAAATAATTAAAAATACGTAGATAGCAGTAAGTTAAATCAAATCTACAGGAAAGGTAGTGTTTTAGATTTGAAATCTTTGATTTTTGAAAAGAAAAAGAAAAGAATTTGAAAATAGAGTTTGAAGTCGAAAATTAAAAGTGGAATTGAAATAGTATAAAAAAATAAACTTGGTACTAGGATCTACAATCTAGATCTTAACATCTACTTACAGCAAAATAAAGAGCAATAATTAAAGTATAAAAATTAAATTACAATAAAAATAAAGAGCATGAAATTAAAGAGCATAAAAATAAATATTGCATTAATTAAAAAGTTCATAACTTAAAAACAAAAAATGAAAAAAAAATAAAATTGGCTGATCTCTGATCTTGGATCGGCATTGGTAGAAAGATGGTGTAGAAGCCCAGCTCTTCTTCTTGGCATCCGTTGCTTTAAAGCAGCTTCTAATCTAAAGCCTGGCTCTACCCTATATCAAAGCTTCACCTCAACCAAAGATACCAAACTCTGGAGGCCTGAGATCTTATTTATAGGTGTTGAAAGGCTGGAGAGTTTTTCTATAGGCAATGCAGGACTAAAGGACATTTTAATCATCAAAATAGAAAGAAATCTAAGTGAAATTTGGATTAAAAAATGTCCTGGATGAATTCTATTGCTTTGGATGAAATTTGGCCATTAGATATGGATCAAACGGTCCATAAAATGCCAAAATCAAATGTGTATCAGCCCAGATCAGGTTGGATTAAATTCTGACTATTTGATTGTATTAATTAGGAGAAAATCTAGCCGTCGGATCAAGTTCTGAGTGTTTTAATCAAGTCAGGAGCTTCCTGGACCGTTGGATCATCTTCTGGGTTGAGCACTACCGTCGGATGGTGCCTAGAGTTTGAATTAAAACTGGAACCAACTACCGTCATCGGATCTTGACGGCAAGCAACCACAACCACACGATCGTGCACTTACTATTCCCATGGACTGCATGGACCGGCCTCACCGCACACTGCAGTCAATCAGCGCCTCCTTTCGTCGAGTGAAAAGATCAAAATGCCCTATTAGCCATGATAGATTTTCTGTAAAACCTTTAAGGGTCTTGGTCTACCATATGTCGCTCATGATTCATCAGTTGTCGCTGAGCTGGCGGTCTATGCTTGGATCATGGACCGACTGATGGCTTCTATGGCTGAGTCCGCTTTGACGGCTTGGTTTGGCTTGGTGGCTTGGCTTGTAGAGCTGGTTGAACCATTTTTCTTTTTTATTTTAATTTTTTTAAAAAAAATTCATATCTACTTCATTTTTTCTCCAATTTGCTTCAAGCTTGTTTCGTTGTGACCAAAAAAATGAGCTCTTTTTATTGGTAGTAATATTTTATTTTTTATTTTTTTTATTTTTTTAATTATTTTTTTTAATTATTATAAATATGAATTTCTCAAAAATATGTATCAATTAATTATTAATTCTTAAAAATAAATATAAATTAATTGATAAATTGATACTTCTATAGATAAATTTATGATACTTATTAGGTACCCCTTGACTCCTTGTGGATATCTTATGAATATCATCTTTGGAGATTTTGGATCCAATTTGCTCTTCTCGGTTGCCTCCATATGTGCATAGGCTGTGTAACCAAAGACTTTCAGATGGTCAAGCTTCACCTTCTTTTTACTCCAGACCTTCTCTGGAATACCTCCATTCAACTTATGATGAGTGGACCTATTCACAACAAAATAAGAAAAAGTTAGAACATCACCCTAAAGGACTTTGGGATTGATGTCTGCAGCCTCAAACTTCATGCCTTCTCGATCAATGTCTGGTTCATTCTCTCTGCGACACCATTCTGCTTGAGAGTCATCTTCACTGTGTAATGGTGTTTGATGCCATTTTTCTCACAGTACCTCCTGAACTTCAAGCTTGTATACTCCCCTCCATTTCCGACCTTAGACGCTTCACCTATCTTTCTGACTCCTTGTCTACCTCAGCTCTCCAAGCTTTGAACTGGGCAAACACCTCTGATTTTTTCTGATCAGATAAACCCACACCTTCCTTAAGAAATCATCAATGAAAGTGATAAAGTATTTTGCCCCACCTCTAATTGAAATAGGAGCTGGTCCCCACACATTCGAGTGAACTAAATCCAACACTCTCTCACTGCACTTGGTACTTCTGGCAAACGTCATCCTATGTTGTTTGCCAAAGATGCACGGCTCATACAAATCTGTGCTCTCCATCTTCAGGACTGGGATCATACCTCTTCTGCTTAGTTCTATGAGCTCACGATCACTCATATGATCCATCTGATAGTGCCACAGCTGATATAAAATCTGCTGTCTTGTGTCGCTGCTAGCACCTCTGCACTATCATTCACCACTGAGTCTTCCATTCTGTAAAGATTGTTGCTCAGTCTTCTACTTCTCATCACCACTAAGGCTCTCTTGAAAATTTTCAGACATCCACTCTCAACCTGGCTACTAAAAGCATAATCCTGCTCCTCCAAGTAGCCCAAAGAGATCAATTTTTTTTTTAACTCTAGTACATGCCTGATATTTGATAATGTACGAATGATCCTGTCGTACATCCTCATCCTGATAGAGCCAACTCTAGTTACTTTTCATGGATGATCATTTCCAAGGCTGACACTTCCACCATTGGTCTTCTAGTAGGTAGCAAACCACTTTCGATGAGAAGTATAGTGGTGCGAGCATGCTGAAACTAATATTCACATAGTATTGTACTCTGTGGATCCATCTGATACAACTAGCAGATTTTCTCCAGTACTCACAGAAGCTGTATCATCTTCCTTACTGGCCTTCCTTTTTTTTGATCTCAAAAGGGGACAATCTCTCCTCAGGTGTTCAGACTGATGATATTTATAATATTTTAATGTCATCTTCTTCTGATCACGAGATTTTGATCCATCCTTGGATTTTTCTCTTGCCTTCTTCGTTGATCTTCCCTGTCTTTCATTCACAGCCAAGATCTCAGACTTAGGATCTCCCTTGCAGATCTTTTCTTTTTGCTCATTTGATCTGAGCACACCAACAACCTCTTCATAGTTTAGGATCTCCTTTTCATAAACTAAAATTATTATGAGACCATCATACGAACCTGGGAGAGAACATAATAGTAGTAATGCCCGATCCTCCTCATCGATCTTCACATCCAAACTCATCACCTCAGAACACATCTGATTGAACCTTTGGATATGTGCAATAAGATCTCCACCTTCAAGCATCCTTAGACTACACAGTTGTTTCTTCAACCATAGCTTATTGGTTATGTTCTTTCCCATATATGTGTTTTCTAGTCTCTCCTAAAACCCCTTTGCCGTTGTCTCTGTGCAAACCTCGGGCAAAATCTGATCGACCAAGCACATTTGGATTATGCTAAAAGCAATTTCCTCCAACTCTTTTCAATCCTTAGTACTGATCTTTTCTGGCCTTTCTTTTGTCAAGACCTTGTAGATCCTCTACTGAACCAACAAGTCTTTTACTCTTTGCTGCCATAGGGTAAAGTTTTTCTTGCTATCAAACTTCTCAAAATCCACCTTGAATCCACTTGATCCTATGATTTCAAACAAGTCAAGAACAAATCCCTAACACTCTTCATGATCACACACACAAGCAAAACTATCCTTCAAAGAAGATCTAACTAGCCCTAGATCCTCTTTCCATACTTCTGTATCATCGTTCCTCCATGTAAACAATCTCCACCTCAATCTAGAGACAACCACGAAGCAAACTAAAAATTTTAGGATAAAACCTGATGCAATAGATCCTGGATGTAGTAAACTCTAAGTGTCTTCCTTCCTTCCACGCAACCTGGCTCTGATACCAATTATCGGGAATGCACACTCTTCCCACATGGATCAGCATGGCCACTGGTGATCAGCCAAGCAACAAGAAAGAACCTCTCAGAGATTACTATGGAAGCATGATGAAATAATTCAAGAAATAGGGAAGAAGAGAAGATAAGATTTTCAAAAGAAAAGAGCTTTTATTAAGTATATCTTAGCCTCTTTACAATCTTGACCTATTTTCAGTATATATACTTTACAAAGGATCAAGTCCAAGCTCATAGAAAAACTTTTCAAACCCAAATAATCTATATACATAAAATAATAACCCACAAAAATTGAGTCAGCCTAGTTTCTGACTGAGCCAGCTAACCTGCGACTGGGTCAGCTAAGTCTGGGACTGAGCTGACCCACTTATGTACCGTGCTTGCAGTCCAAAAAATACTGCTTTCTGTCTAAATTTTTTTCTAAAACCTAGCCGACCCAGTCTTGGACTGAGCCGACCCAGTTTCTAAACTTTGTTAGGAGAGCTGATTTTTCTTTTGGCTCGCTCCCATCTTTCCATGACCTATCTCCTCATATTTTCAAAACTTGGGAGTGCCACTTCTGAGCTCACATTACCACCCTACCAATGATCCCTAATCAAGAAGCCCAACTTATAGATGTTCTAATAGCACATAAAGAAGTTGTTGGATGGGATATTGCTAAAATGAGGGATAACGAATTTAAGACTGATTTTTCTATATTCGGCACTACTTTTAAGGGTAGCCTCCAAGATCTATCAACAATATTAAAATAATGTATGGAGGTAGATTTAAAATTAATTTAAAAAAAGTGCCATACTTTAGATCAAAATGAGTTGATGTCAAGACATAACATACCCAAGAAAGGGATTGGAGTAGGTCAAGCTATAGTTGAAGAATTTTCTAAACCACCACCCCTAATCTCAACTCAACAAACTTAATCCCTTCCTGGTTATCATAAAAACTATAAATTTTGGTATATCATGCTTGCTCAATATACTTTATTGATCAAAGCTAAATCTAATCGTCGTAAAGTATTCTATGAACATTTTACCACCATGATGATAAGGCCTCCTAATTGGCCTTATCCTTTCAAAATTCTGAAGGATGTACTAAAATTTATTATAAATAAGACTCCTTTATAGGATCTGGCTGAAGACGTTAAACTTAGAGCTTACTGGGCAGCAACTCAGCTTTTTGCATTTGAATTTCTTTTTGGTTCTTACCTAACCTTTCTTTTAAGTTAAGGATTAAGTTGGGGGGAGAATTACAGATCCATTCTAGATAAAGAATAAATAAAACCCAGGCCAATTCTAAAGATATATTAAGGCAGGTTAACTCTTTTTTTTTATATTTTTTCATCATTTATCATATTCTATTTCTTTTCTCCATTGAGGATAAGAAAAATAAAGTTAGGGAGAAAGATAAACAAAAATAATTAAGTCCTCGAATATTATAATAATTAGTCTTATGTACCTGATTTTGTATTGATTTAAAATTTTTCATACATTTTAATTGATGATTGATTAATGGTCTAGAGAATTTTTGAAATATTAAGGACCAAATTATTAAGAAAATTCATAAATAGTCAGGTCTAGAACTGAATAAATTTCTAAGTGATTCTAAAATCTTCTTCCAACCTATATTCAAAAAAATCTATTTTGTATAGGTATGAGTAAAAAATAATTAAAAATTAAAAAAAGCTTGTTATACAACTTGTTTTAACTTGATCTTTCATCAAGTAATCGGATCCTGTTGTCTAAGTAAGCAATGTTATTTGCATCAAAAAATGGATAATGTGAAGAAGCTTGTTATACAATTTGTTTTAACTTGTAGCCTTTTTGACTCGAGTCAGTAAGCCCGAGGGATATTCTATACCTAATTGATACATGCTAATCTATCACTATGGTAAGTATACTAGTTGATCAAGTAATAAAGTGTATGAGTAGAGTATTATCCCTTGAGGATTGAAAAATAAGTACTGAAAAATTTTTTCCTAAATTTTATCTAGAAAATCAATTTATAAGTAATAAAAAAAAATAATTAAGAAAATTTATAAAAAAAATAAAGAGGGTGTAATTATTAGGGTTGAATTCACGAGCAATTGGATACTAAGGCAATCGGTTCACCAACTCAATCAATATAATATTTCAGTAATCATGTAAATTAAGTTAATTTTGTTTCATGTGAAGATAGAGTCTCCTAAGATATTCACTATCCTTTGGTCCAGGCGTAGCAAAACTATCAATATTTATTAACTATCCTTTGGTTAAGGTATAACTTAAATAAATATTAATGCATTAAGTTTTATGAAATCCTCCAATCAAAATACACTACATCCAAAGTGCTCTAAAATTAATGCATGCATAAGAATCTTAATTCGATTCAGACGTAAGGTATAGAAATAAAAAAATATTGACATAGATGTACTTGGTCTGCATCATCTATAAACATCAAAATAATTAGAAGATGGCCAATAATCTAAAAGCATTAAGAATAGATTTATATACTTCTCATGAATAAAATATAATTCTAAAATCCAATCATATTGAATATTGCATAAAAAGAGTGGCTACAACTTGATCTTAGTAAAAAAAATTTAGTTCATGATAAACAAAATAAAAATAGCAAATAAAATAAAAAACATAAGAAAAATCAAACAGTAGATTTCTTATTGCTGAGTTTTATCTACCATTGCTCTTGGCGTGGAGAAGTTGATGACGAAGAGCCATTGGTAGATGTGCTGGATGTGGAAGATGAGACGAGAAGAAAGAAAGAAGAAAAAGCGAAGCTCTTTCTCTGATCAAATTCTTCGTCAAAATCCTGATTCTCTTTGATTACCCCTCCTTTATTCTTTGTCTCTATTCTACTAAGCTCTATCTATTCTATTGTATATTCTTCTCTCTATTCGATAGTAGCAGGGGTTTAAATAGGCTAAAGTATGGTCTTTGGTGAGAAATTCTGAAGAAATTAGGATTACAACTCACGAAATAGGTCGAATAGGAGTTTGGATCACCACAGCCTTCAGATCGACGTTTAATGGTCAAACAATCATCTAAAAACTTAATTTAAACTCCTATATCCAAGCGGATTTGTTTATAGCCATTGAATCAGCTTGATGATGAATTTTGAGCCACACGATCGTGCTTAGAAAGGCTTCAGATGCTTTATCAAAACAAGAACTCATAGTAGCCATTGGATCATCATCGGCTCCTCCCTCAGCCATCCGATCATGCCAAAATCCTAGCTATTTACCTCTACAGACCGACCATAGACCACATTCTATATAGACCCACCAAATTTCTGCCAATTAGAATGATCCATTCCAAGTAAAATTCCCAAAATACCCCTAGCCACTATTGTTTTGGTTCACCATGGCTCGCGTGGTTTTCTTGTTGAAAAATATATCCTAAAGTCAATCATCTAGGTTGTAGATAGTTGAACTAAATATAATTTATACTTAAATTTTAATTGAATAAAATTATTATTCTGATAATTTCATCATTTTGTACATCTTTCTATAATAAACTCTTTGTGATCAAGTCCTTAGGACTATTTAGACTCGACAAAGAAGGATTTATCATTTAGTCCTTAAACTGATCGTGACCAAATGATTCGTTGTTACCTAGGATGACAATATTAATCAAGAGTAGGTCGTTGTATGTCATAAGTGTTGGTTGTCCTCTTAACCAAGAAGCATGGTAATGCTGTTATGGCATGCAGGTGAAATGTAGGGGTACATTTCACTGATCATGACCTAACTATGGAGCTCTCTTCTGCTAAGATTGCTCACGAAGGATATGAGTATATATATCCCTTAGACCTGAGATCACCATGATGACTTGCAAGTAACTCACTATACTTAGGTACCGAATTATCTGAATTTCTAATTTAGTGATGGAAGGCTACTGGGTGCAGTCAAGTACTTGGCTTATCAGTGCGTGAGTCAAGATGTAATTGAGACCTCCAAGTGTTGGAGCAAGTGCATCGCTGTATTTCAATTTAGCAAATCCTCAATCGGGATAGTCCATATGATCGATGCTGAATTTTGAAATACAACATGGATAAATTTTTAGGATTGGCAGTTAATCCTAGATCATCCTATGAGTATCGTGGTCAAGGGGATGAATTATACGGCAACCATATGCTACATGTTTGTCATTATTACATTATAACTTTTCAACCTATCAGGATGTCGGGTACCATTGCTAGATGGTCATATTGATTGGTATAGAAAATTAGTTCTTATGCTACCGGCTTAGGATTTGAACATATGGGGTCACACACAATAGAAGTTTCTACCTGATCTGATGGCTGATCGGAAGTCCCATTGTATTGGAACTCAATTATTTATTAAAAGATTAATTAGCAATTAGATTGTTGATTAGCTCAATTTGATTGAGGGATGAGAAATTGATCAAGTCAAATTGAATTTGATTCAATTTAGTTGACCTAATCAGATCATGTGATGATCTAATTGCTTAGGGAGATGGACCCTGATTTGATCAGAGATTAGACCTAATTAGTTTCTAATTTCATTAGGAATTAATTGATTTGGATTAAGCCTAATTTGATTAGGTTTGACCTAATCTAATTGGGTCTAGAGTTATTGGTTTAGTTGAAACCAATTTGAATCAATTCAAAATAAGTTTGAATTTAAACATCTATCTCCCTGCACCATTGACCTTTGACCCATTCTCCTTCTCAATGCACATTGGGAATGTGCATGGGAATTCTCACACCAAAAAGCCTTCTGCGCCCCTTCTCTTATCTCCTTTTGATTTGGTCCAAGGGTTAGATTAATTCAAAGCAAGTTGAATTTTGAATTCAACTTGATTTGTTAGTATTTGAAACCACATCTCCCTCTCATTCTTATCTAGTCTCCACACCTTCTCATTTGTTTGATTTCCATTTTATTTATGCGCTCGCAAGAAAGAGAGTCCTTTTGCATATTAAACATTGGGGTGGGTGCTGGAATAAGATAAGGAGTCCTCTTGAATTTTGAATTCAAGAGATTGGTTGAAACAAGTTTAACCAAACTTGTCCTTATCCTCCCATGCATTAACACCTATTAAAATGAGATTTTTTTTGGGCATGCACATGTGAGAAATAAGGAGAGATGCATGCATGTGCGTGAGGGATGAGAAGGATTCTATGAGATAGAAATCAGAGAGAGGTGTGCATCTCTTTTGGTGTAAGGTTTTCCATAAAGAATAAGGAATCAAGGTCCTCATGGGTATGTGTTGAAATCTTAGAGTTGGGACTCTAGGTTTTGGGTGGAGAGTTTGAGTGCCAGATCTCCACCGACTTTCACCACCATCTCATCTTCCTTCATTGCATTTTTTTGATCTTCTAGAGGATCCAGAAGATCGGGAGCAAATCATCAATTAGATCGATGAAGGTCAGCCATCGAAAGCCTCGGCTAGGAGCTAGCACTCCAGAAGGATTGATCAGGAGTAGGGGCTCCATATAGACTCATCATAGAGGTCGGACACATGTGCGGCTGCAACACAATGGGAGAGCATTTTTCGATGGATCCAGATTGCGGTGATCATCTACTCGCACATAGGTACTATGTTCTGAACATAGATCAGTCAACAAATATGATTTGCTGAACAAATGCATTTTATTTTTCTGATTCATATAAGCATGTCAAAGATTAGATTAATTCTGCTTTAGATTAGATCGTAGCATGCATAGAATTAACTTTAGATTAATTCTACTTTCGCTGTTGTTAATTTTCAAAAAGGTTTCAAAAGGCATGCCCTAAATCCTGCTAGATTTTTTTCAAATGGTATTAGAGCAAGGGTTGCTTGACATGCTTAATATGTAAATTAGAAAGATTTAATATACAACACAATGATCGCACGGACTGTAGGTTGTCCTGCTATAAGATTTACCCTTATAGTGGAGAGATTATCCTAGTACGTTGTGATCTATAACTTAGATCATAAAAATTTTAGATATGATCTAATGAATTTTTATGATGTATTTTGAATTGATTTTAATCTAAATTTTATCATAAATTTGTGTTTAGATTAGATCTAAATATTTCATGATTTTTATGTAATGTACATAGTTTTATATTAAACCTAAATAGTATCTTGTGAAGGTTCTATTCGCTGGTCGAGCCAGCTGTCTCAAGAATCGAGCCAACTCGACCAGTGTGCCAGCCTGAAATGGCTCTACGACCTTCTATTTGGGTCAGCTCGGATGGGATCCAAGCTAGCTTGACTAAATGATGGCCTTCGAGACTTCTATTTGAGCTGGCTTTCTCAAGTGACAGGCTGACTCGACGTCTGCTCGGGCCGACTTGGATAGGATCCAAGCCAGCTTGATGGAATGAAAGCTTGCACACTTTTACTCGAGCTGATTGCCTCAGGCGATGGGCTGACTCAATGTCTGCTCGGGCCGGCTCGGATGGGATCCAAGCTAGCTCAACTAAGAAGCTGGCTAAGGCTATTCAATGGCTATTTTTAAGTATTTTAATCTACAACTAGTGCTTGTTTGTGAAATAAGCCAACCCATTTTTGAAATGAGTTGACCTATTTGGTGAAATAGTGCTACGTTGTAAAGAATCTTTCAAAACTAAAAATTATTTTCGAAATACCAAACCCCAATCCATCAGCCTAAAACTTAATTAAAAGAATTAAGTGTTGTCTAGTTAGGTCTAGAATTGTAAATTAAAGACTTAAGACAATTGCATAATACTGTGGGTTAAAGGATTAGATGAATTAGGTCCATTAATTAGGTTAGACCTAAAGTTAGTTAAAGAATAGATTAATGTAGAGTAGTTGATCAAATTTAATCAAGTATTGACTTAGATTAGATCAAGGACACTCTAGACTCAACTTCAATAGTTGTAGTTGAATGAGTCCATGTCTTTAACAAGACCAAGATAGACTTAATTCATGGCTAAGCGATCTAGTCCAAAATTACTAGATTGGTCTGATTAAACCTAGTTAACTAGTTGGTGTCTAAGATAAGTTTGGCAGTTTAGACTAGTAATTTTTTAATTGGAAGCTATTCACACTGATTCGATCTTTGACAAGTTAATGGCATATTCCTTCTGCTGATCTCACTTACCTGACCAATATGGTCGATTAGGATTTGATTAAATCACTTAGTGATTCGAGCTGACCCATGTCACTAAGAATCAGTTTGACTAATTTCAATTCAATAAGATTGAATTAGGTGCCCATGGATCAAAATTGATCCTAGTCCTCATCAATTGACTTGGTGAAGTCAGTGGAAGGATTTGACTTGATAAAGTCAGTGGAAGAAATATGATCCATGTCCTTTCTATCTCAAATCATAAATTAAATTTTTTAAATTATTAGATCCTTAAAATGACTAAGTTATGGGGATAACCAAGTCATAGCCTTCCATTAAGATGAATAGTAATGAGTCCAATGTTTTGGATGAACATTGGAGGTCCCTTACACTTGGTGTTCATCTGGATATTGAAATTATTATCCATCATATGATGATTAGGTCACACTCTCTTAATGATGATCAGGTTAGCCAGAGCTTTTCTCGAGCTTGGTTATCATTGGTTTGATGCATCGAAGTCAATTATGCTAATGGTTGGATCTAACCAGACCTTTTCAGTGGAGGCTATAGCCTACTGAATTAGCTTTTGGGGCAAAATCTAATTACTGAAAATTATTTGAAGAAATAATTGATTGTGAACCTACTTGTAGATGCATGCAGGTTAGCCAGAGCTTTCCTCGGATCCGTTTGTAGTCTATGTGGATTCTAGTATCTACTAAGAAGTTAGTGTAATTCTTCAAATTAGGGATAGAGGCTACTGATTCATTTAAAAATAGTGGAAGGACCTTTAGACTAAAGTCCAAGTCTTTAGGAGTAATTAATTTAAGTACTAATAAGATTTCATATTTTTCTTTCAAATAAATAGAATGGCTAGTGTAAGTTCGCTCCATTCACTATTGGATAGTGATAAGTATTTAGGACCTAAGAACGAGGAGTCTAGTATTAACCCTAATCAAGTAGACCCAAAGAGGAATGGTCCTCTTGACTTAAGTAGGCTGAACAGCGAAAACCAGCAAAGAATTGCTGAGCAAGAATGTTATATAATAACATCTTGCAATTTTACTGTTTGTGATACATCTACCTGAGTATTAGATACCGAAAGTCCAATTCACATATGCAATTCATTGCATGGACTTTAAATTGGTAGAAAGTTTGGGAATGGCGATAGATTTCTTAATATTGGGGATGAAAGTAAAGTTCTAGTCCTAGCATTGAGAACTCTTGAGCTATTTTTTTAAAATAATAATATTATTTTAAGTGATTGTCACTATTGTCCATCTTTTATGATGAACATAATATTTGTTGGGCTTTTGGCCTAGGATGATTATTGTTTGTCAATAAAAAAAATTATTATGATATTATTATGAATGGTATTATGGTAATGAATGGATAATTAAGAAATGACATTTATGTTATATCACAGCCTATTAGTGTAATGTACACATCAAACAAATGCCCAAAACTCGATCATGTTTCTAATACCTATCTTTAGCACTATCGGCTAGGTCATATAAATAAGAATAGGGTTAACAGGTTAGTCAAGGAGAACATCCTTGACATTGATGATTATGAATCATGGAATACCTATGAGTCCTGTCTTCTTAGTAAGATGACTAAATCATCTTTTATTGGAAAAGATAAATGGGCCATTGAGCTTCTGGGTCTAGTACGTACTGATATATATAGACCTATGAGTACATGTGCTAGAGATGGATTTTACTACTTTATTACATTTACTGATGATCTATCTAGGTATGGGTACGTATATCTTATGAAGAATGAATCTAATTCATTTAAAATGTTCAAATGATATCGACATGAGATAGAAAAATAACTTAGAAAGAGTATTAAAATTCTTCAGTCTAATTGAGGAGGTGAATACCTTTTCAATAAATTTTTGACATATCTAGGAGAGAATGAGATTCTCTCATAATGGACCTCTTCTGAAACACCACAGTATAATGGTGTATCTAAAAGAAAGAATCGAATCCTATTGGACATGGTTCGATCCATGATGGGATTTGTGAGTGCTAATTTCTTTTTAAGATTATGCATTAGAGATTGCTTGTTTTATTCTGAATAATATTTCTAGCAAGTCTGTTGCAAATATTCCATATGAGATATGAACTGGACGTAGGCCGACACTCTTACACCTTAGAATTTGGGGATGTTCGGCTTATGTAAAATATTTGCAGATAGAAAAAATTGGACCTAGGTCTGATAAGTGCTTGTTCATAGGATATCTAAAGAAAACTAGGGGTTATTATTTCTACCTTGCTGAAGAACAAAAGATGTTCGTCAACAATAGGAAAGTCTTTTTGAAAAAGAAGTTTCTTATCGAAGAAACTACTACCTCTAATGTTGAACTTAGTGAAGTTTGACAGGTGAGAAAACTGACATATTCTAGTGAACCTGCAAAACTAAAATTGATAAGATCAAATCCAGAGCCCATTATAGAGGCACCCTTGAGGAGATTCGATAGAGTACTGCATCAACTGGATAGATACTATGGTTTCTTGGTTTGCGATGGTAATCCTATTAAACTTGATGAGAATGATGAGGATCCAATCACCTACATGGATGCCATGCAAAGGTCTAACTCCGATCAATGGCTTGAAGCCATGAAGTCCGAAATGGAGTCCATGAAGGTCAACAGTGTATGGACACTAGTTGATCCATCTGAAGGGATAAAATCCATTGGGTGTAAGTGGATTTTCAAAAGAAAATGGGGTACAGACGAAAAGGTAGAGATCTATAAAGCCCATCTGATTGCTAAAAAATATCGTCAGTATTATGGTATTGACTATGATGAGATATTTTCTCCAATGGTAATGCTTAAGTCTATTCGGATTATACTTGCGATAGCAGTATACCTAGACTATGAGATCTAGCAAATGAATTTGAAAACAGCTTTTCTAAATAGAGAGCTAGATGAAGAGGTGTATATGATATAGCCTAAGGGTTTCATATCCACAAATGAGTTCAAGGTGTGCAAGCTTTAGAGATCCATCTGTTGATTGAAATGGGCATCTCGAAGTTGGAACATGCATTTTGATAAGATGATCAGAATGTATGGCTTCATTAAAAATGGAGAAGAACCTTGCATGTATAAATGGGCTAATAGTTCTGTAGTTGTATTTCTTATACTATATATGGATGATATTCTATTAATTGAGAATGACATTCCTGTATTATAGGAAATAAAGATTTGGCTGTCATCGCAATTCTTCATAAAGGACTTGAGAGAAGCTTCCTACATCCTAGGGATGAAGATCTATAGGGATAGATCTAAAAGGTTACTTAGATTATCCCAATCCACGTATATTGAAACCATACTAAAGAGGTTCAGCATGAAAAATTCTAAGAAGGGCTATCTCTCGATAGGCTATGAAATTTCTCTCTCAAAGAGGGATTATTCGATAACTCCTCAAGAGAGAGCATATGAGTAGAATTCTATATGCTTCGATAGTAGATTCTATTATGTACGCTATGACATGTACGAGGCTAGACGTGGCATACTCACTAGGGGTAATGAGCAGATACCAGTCTGATCTAGGTGAGAATCACTAAAAGGTTGTGAAGACAATCCTAAAGTATTTAAAAAATATCAAGGACCAGTGGCTCATCTATGGAGATACTGACTTGAAACTTGTGGGATACACTGATTTTAGTTTTCAGTCAGATCATGATGATAGTAAAAATGTATTAGGTTATGTGTATACCCTGAGCAGTGGAGTGGTCTATTGAAAAAGTTCCAAGCAATACACTATGGTCGATTCTGTGTGCGAGGTGGAGTATGTCATGGCATCTAATGCTACAAAGGAAGCTGTGTGGCTGTGAAAGTTCATCAGCAAATTGGAAGTGGCACCCTCCTTGAATGATCCGATTCTGCTTTATTGTGATAGCACTGGAGCAATAGCTCAAGCGAAGGAGCCAATGGCACATCAGCACACTAAACACATTCTGCGTCGCTACCACCTTGTACGAGAAATCATAGAGCAAGATGACGTTGACCTTCAGAAGATTGATGGAAAGAAGAATGTGGCTGATCCATTTACTAAAGCTCTCAGAATCAAAGAGTTCGATAATCACAAATGAAAGATGGGTATTTGATACTATTCTCAATGGCTTTAGTTTAAGTGAGAGTTGTTGGAAAATGTATTCTAAAGCCAATCATCTAGGTTGTAGATGGTTGAATTAAATATAATTTATACCTAAATTTTAATTGAATAAAATTATTATTCTAGTAATTTCATCACTTTGTGCATCTTTCTATAATAAACTCTCGGTGATGAAGTCCTTAGGACTATTTAGACTCGACAAAGAAGGATTTATCATTTAGTCCTTAAATTGATCGCGACCAAATAATTCGTTATTACCTAGGACGATAATGTTAATCAAGAGTAGATCATTGTGTGCCATAAGTATTGGTTATCCTCTTAACCAAGAAGCATGGTGATGCCGTTGTGGCATGCAGGTGAAATATGGGGGTATATTTCACTGATCGTGACCTAACTGTAGAGCTTTCTTTTGCCAAGATTACTCACGAAGGATATGGGTATATGTGTCCCTTAGATCTGAGATCATCATGATGACTTACAAACAACTCACTGTACTTAGATACTGGACTATCTGAATTTCTAATTCAGTGATGGAAGGCTACTGGATGCAGTCAAGTACTTAGCTTGTTGGTGCATGAGTCAAGATGAGATTGACCTTTTCAAGTGTTGAAGCAAGTGCATTGCTATATTTCAATTTAGCAAATCCTCGGTTGGGGTAGTCTATATGATGGATGCTAAATTTTGAAATACAATATGGATAAATTTTTAAGATTGGCAGTTAATCCTAGATCATCCTATGAGCATCGTGGTCAAGGGGATGAATTATATGATAATCATATGCCACAAGTTCATCATTATTGCATTATAACTTTTTGATCTATCCGAATGTCGGGTACCATTGCTAGATGGTCACATCGATTAGTACAGAAAATTAGTTTCTATGCTTCCGGCTTAGGATTCGAACCTATGGGATCACACACAATAGGAATTCCTACCTGATGGCTGATTGGGAGTTCCATTAGATTGGGACTCAGTTATTTATTAAAGGATTAATTAGTAATTAGATTGCTGATTAGTTCAATTTGATTGAGTGATGAGGAATTGATCAAGTCAAATTGAATTTGATTCAATTTAGTTGACTTGATCAGATCATGTGATGATTTAATCACTTAGGGAGATGGACACTAATTTTATCAGAGGTTGGACCTAATTAATTTTTATTTTAATTAGAAATTAATTGATTTGGATTAAGCCTAATTTGATTAGGTTTGATCTAATCTATTTGGGTCTAGAGTTATTGGTTTAGTTGAAACCAATTTGAATCAATTCAAAGTAAGTTTGAATTTAAATATCTATCTCCTTGCGCTATTGACCTTTGACCCATTCTCCTTCTCAATGCACATTGGGAATGTGCATGGGATTTCTCATGCCACCCCTTCTCTTATCTCCTTTTGACTTAGTCCAAGGGTTGGATCAATTCAAAGCAAGTTGAATTTTAAATTCAACTTGATTTGTTAGTGTTTGAAACCACATCTCCCTCTCATCCTTATCTAGTCTCCATGCCTTCTCATTTGTTTGATCGCTATTTTATTTATGCGCACGTAAGAAGGAGAGTCCTTCTACATGTTAAACATTGGGGTGGGCACTGGAATAAGATAAGGAGTTCTCTTGAATCTTGAATTCAAGAGATTGGTTGAAACAAGTTCAACCAAACCTGTCCTTATCCTCCCACGCATTGACGCCTATTAAAATGGGATTTTTTTTGGGCGTGTGCATGTGAGAAATAAGGAGAGATGTGTGGGTGTGCGTGAGGGATGAGAAGGATTTTGTGATATAGAAATTAGAGAGGTGCGCATCTCTTTTGGCGTAAGGTTTTCCATAGAGAAAAGGGGATCATGGTCCTCATGGGTGTGTGCTAAAATCTTAGAGTTGGGACTCTAGGTTTTAGATGGAGAGTTTGAGTACCAAATCTCCACCGACTTTCACCATCATCTCGTCTTCCTCTATTGGATTTTCTGATCTTCTAGAGTGTCTGGGAGATCGAGAGCAAATCATCGATTAGATCGACAAACATCAGCCATCGAAGGCCCCGGTAAGAAACTAGCACTCCAGAAGGATTGATTAGGATCAGAGGCTCCGTATGGATTCACCATAGAGGCCGAACACGTGTGCAGTTATAGTACGATGGGAGAGCATCTTCTGGTGGATCTAGATTACGGTGATCATCTACTCATGCACAGGTACTATATTCTGAATATAGATCGATCAGCAATTGTGATTTGCTGATCGAATGCATTTTATTTTTTTGACTCATATAAACATATCAAAGATCCTAAGTAGGGTTTTATAATTAGATCATAGCATGCATAGAATTAACTTTAGATTAATTTTTCTTTTGCTGTTGTTAATTTCATGCTTTAAACCCTACTAGGTTTCCTTCATTTCTAACATCATGTTGACATTAGTTGGGTCGGACGATTCAAGTGTTGGGTTGGCGATCGGGCCGGGCTGGTTCTGAGCTAGCTTTTGGGCCAGTTCGATCTGGACTGACCGACTTTTTATTTTTTTTATTTTTTATTTTTTTTATTTTTTTTAAATTTGATTTTGGGCTCATTTTAAGTTCGTTTTGTTTCAATTTTTTTTTATTTGAACCAAAAAATTAAGCTCTTCCCATTAGTAGCCTTCTTTCCAATAAAAGATCAATAAAAATATTAATTTTTTAAAAAATAAGATAATTTATTTTATAATTTAATATTTATATTAGTATATTTATAACACTTGCCACACCCCCCAACTTACTCATTGCTAGTTCCTTAGCAATATATTATTTAATATTAATCTATTATCATGTTTCAATAAGATCCTCCTTCATAAAAATAGATCTAGGATTAAAGATTTAAAAGTTTAGCAAGTACCACTAACTAAATATTGAGCTTCAGAAGCAAATTTCATAGTCAGTATAATTAAAAATTTTCTTAAAGTATATCTAAAGATCTACAGCACTTGTATTAGTGATGACTAACTTAACATTTTGGTGCTAATTTAAAGGACAAATGTATCTTCTTTTATGACCTATTTTGGTTAATTTTCTATACACTCCTAAGTTAAGTTCAAGAACTAAGGTAGCTTTCATATTGTCTTTTTTTTTTCTTTTTTTTTTTTTGGTGCTGGGCATCCTGACCTTTCCTCCACCATTTGATGTGAATCTCCATGCATGACTAAGGTGCAAAGATCAAGTTAGTAAGCTTCAGATAATCTACATATACTCTATGTTTTGCACTTTTTATTTTTAAGCAAGTAGCTCTTTTCTTAAAATCAAATTTCTTTAATTGAAATGTATATTCATCACCTATTTTTAGTGATAATTGAATCCTCAGTTGGCCTTATAATCAATATCTACTTTATCTTGTTAGTGTGTATATGCAATTAGAAATGCTAATAGTCTTTAGATGATCTGAGTAGATCATTAAAAATCTGACCAACTAGTCTATTTTTTTACTCGCTATATTTATTAATAAATACTTTCTAACTTTTTTACTTTTTCTAATCTATTTTGCTCAAGATTTTCTTTCTTGACACATGATTTAATTTTTTTTAATTTTAATTATTTAAATTTAATTTTTAATTTTTTTAATAAAATTTTTTTCTTTCTCCAACTTAATTAACATTGTATTAATGGAGAAAAAAATAAAGGATGCAATAAGAGATAGGAAAGAATACACTTGATTCAATGTATTATTGGTCCAGACTGATTTTTTGAAACTTTGCAAACTGACTTGAGCTATCATTCATTTATCTTTGCAAAAATAAAAACACACACTAAAGCAATAAAAGAGCAACAAGAAACTATGAAAAAAAAAGAGAAAAGGATCAAAACTAAAAGAAAAGAAAAAAAACAACCTATCTAATATTTTTGATTTATAGTCGTCAGTTTGACTTTCTTAGGGCTCTTAAATAGGATTAATCTGGTGCTACTTCAATAGGTATACATTCATTTTTAACCAAACCCTTTTTTGTTTGGACAATGCAAGCCTTAACAGGATCCTCAAACCTGTTATCTAAAGAATACGCATATACTAATTTGTCGATATCATCGATTCAAAATACAATAAGAAAATAGAGTATTAACGACGGACATTAATGATGTCATTTTTGCCAAATGCCATCACTAATAATTGATATTAGCGACGAAATTAGCAAAGGCAAAATTATCATAGCTAATGATCTTTTTTACCGATAGATTTAACGATGGAAGTTTATCCATCGCTAATAGTTATTAGCGATGGTAGTGGTGATGACAATGCCATCACTATAGATATTAGCGATGATAGTTAGCCATCGCTAATACTAACTAATTTTATTTTTTTAATTAAATTTTATTATTATTAGTGATGATAAATAATTATTAGTGATGATATTTTATCATCGTTAATAAAAAATAATTTTATTTTTTTAAAATTTGATTGTAGGATTATTAGCGATGGAATTATTTTATTAGCGACAGAAAAAGTCATTGCTAATATTAATAACTTTTGAAAATACTTTTAAAAATTATTCAAATATTTTTTTTTAAAATTATTAGCAATGATAAATTAAACCATCGTTAATAGCCATCGATAATTAATTAATTTAATTATAATTTAATCAATATTTAAAAAAATTTAAATTTATTAGCAATAGCTTTTCGTCGCTAATAGTCAAAAATCCACCACTAATACATAATAGTGACAGCAAAAATATCGTCGCTAAATGTCATCACTAATTTTAATTTTTTTTATTTTTTAAATATAATATAATTTTAAAATTTAAAGTTCATCTTTATCATTCATTATCTAAATAAATATTATTAGAGTATCATCATAAAATACTACCTCAATTTGATAGTTCTAGTTATATCGATCAATAAAATTTGATTTTGATTATTGTGAATGATTGCTTAATAATTTGATAGATAGAGATTACTGATGGATTCAAAAATTTGCAACGATGATTTTGGTGATATTTGTAGTATACTATCAAAATTTTACTTCAATCGGATGTCATTATCATGATTAATTTAGCACAAAATGATTTGGACTATTAAATAAAAAATGAATGATCAAAAGATCAAATGGCGTTCGACTATAAGATATTTTTTATATAAATGATTTTTGTTACTACTTTGATTATTTGTACGATGGTAATTATAAAATTCAAACCACATGTATATAAACGATCCAAAACTATATGACTCTTGATACTTATTCTTGAAGTTCTTAAGTAATTATACTTGTGCTTTTATTAGATCTGATTAACATGGATGGTTCATACATATGTAGTTTGAATTTTAGAATCACCACCATACTAATGATTAAAGTAGTAGCAAAGTTCATTTATCTAAAAAATTGCCTTAGTCGAACACTGTTTGGCCTTTTGATCACTCATTTTTTATTTAATGGCTAAAATCATCTTATGCTAAATTGACCATGATAGTGATGTCCGATTGAAGTAAAATTTTGATCATGTGCTAAAAATATCACCAAGATTATTGTCGCAATATGTCGAATCCATCGGTAGTCTCTATCTATCAAATCATCAAGCAGTCGTTCATGGCAATCAAAATTAAATTTTAGTGATCGGCATAGCTAGGGTTATCGAATCGAGGTGGTCTTTTATGATGATACTCTAATGATAATTATTTAGATAATGAACGATGAAGATGAACTTTAAATTTTAAAATAATATGATATTTAGAGAAAAAATTAAAAAAATATTAGTGATGGATTTTTTTATCGACGACATTAGCAACGACAAGTTTGCCATTGCTGATAAAAATTTAATTATCTAATAAAAATATTAATGATAAATTTTTATTTTTAGCGATGGAGATTTATTGTTAATACTTTTACCGATGGCAATAGCGATGGCAAGCTTATTTTCGCTAATAGTCTACAACTTCAAAATAATTGAAGAAAAAAAATTTTGCTCCCGTGCTCATTCTCTCTCATTTCCACCCCTCATCCGCCTCTCACTGGCGTCCAAACCTCCCTTACCCCCAACCCTCATTTCCTCCCTCCCCATCCCATTCCTCCAGTGTCCCGTGGTCGAGCTCTCTCTCTCTCCTTCCTTCCTCCATCCTGCCACTATCGGAGCCCTCCCTCTCCTCCATCCTACCACTATCGGAGCCCTCCCTCTCCTCCATCCTACCACTCGGAGCCCTCCCTCTCCTCCCTTCCCTCCCCATCCTGCCACCTTCAGAGTCCTCCCTCTCCTCCATCCCATCACTACGAAAGCCTCCCGTCCTCCCTTCCTCTATCCTGACACTACCAAAGCCCTCCCACTCCTCCATCCCACCACCACCAACACCTAGAGCCCTCCCTCTCCCCTATCCCGCCACTCCTTCCTACATCCCACCACCATCGAAGCACTTCCATCTCCTCCCTTCCTCCATCCCGCCACTCCTTCCTACATCCCACCACCATCGAAGCCCTCCCTCCCCTCCTTTTCTCCATCCTGACACCGTCAAAGCCCTCCCTCCCATCATTGATCACCCCCTGCATGGTAGCTCGTGGCCCCCTCCTAGCTCCCAGTCTGTGGCACATCCCTCCTTACTCTATCGATCCTTCCTGAGCTTGTCCGAGATCTCTTCTTGTTGTTCCTATGGCTGCTTGGAGCCACGGTTGTAGATCCGATCTCTTGCGTGAATCTAGGTGTTAATCCAGCAAACTAAAGAAGATCTAAGAAAGATGAGAGAAGCTAAGATTTTGATATTAGAACTAGAGAGAAGAGAGTTAGGAAGAAAAGCTCAATTGTATTTCCTTCTATTGTAAAAGTTATAATGTCCTGATTTATATATCCTAAAGTTTCCACATGAACCCTAATAAACCATAGCTTAAAAACTCCCTTAGGCTAACCCAATACATGAAAGCACTCACCGAGCCCAAGTCTCACATGCTCTCATCCTCTAGATCTAATCCCAACCCATACATGAATTAGCCCCCTTAAGACCTCTCAAACCAGGCCTTAAGACCCCTAGAATCAATCCAGACCTTAGCCCAAAATAGACCCTCGTATAACTCTGCCCGCACACTGAGCTGGCTCAGTCTTAGCATTAAGTTGGCTAAGTTTCACTGGGTCGACTCAGTCTAAAACTGAGCCGGCTCAGTTCTGTGCCATGCTTGTAGTTTCAAAACTTGACCTTTCTATTTTGTCTATGCTCTGAGACTTAGCCGATCCAGTTTTGGATTGAGCTGGCTAACCTGTAGAAAATATCCTTTTTGTAGTCTTGATTTTTCGACTTTGATTTCTTACTTCACCTTGAATCTCAGATCTTCGAAGCATCAACCAAGCCCCTTAAGGCCCTCAATACCCGAACCTTAAGCCCGTGGAGAGCTACATGCCACCTCCACCCTAGGATAACTCTTGTCCTAGCCCTAGGACCACACCTATCCTAGCCTTTTTGGAGCCCTCACCCTGGCTCCGCCCGTGGCCTCCCAAGGCTTGGGAGCACCACACTGTTAGATATATGTGCCCTAGAAGCCAGAATTGGCTAACACTTGTAATACACTTCTAGGGGCAAAATTATAATTTTGACTATAATTAATGAAATGGGTTATTTTCTATCACACATGTGTATTTAGTGTCTGTGATACATCCTTTGAGTTAATGGTAATGATAATTCATATTTTCAAGAGTTGAAAATTTAAGACATGAATAATCATTATTAACTCATAAATTGCTTCCGACCATAGGATCATCACGAGGATGGTGATTGATCCGGAAGGTTGGTGTACAATCGCTTCTCTTTAGTAGATGAGTCTTGAGTCTACGGTGTGGAGACACCGGAGTGAGAGTACAGGTACTCGTTAGAGAACGAGGGCACTGAGCGTGACCACCTCGAGTAGTCATTAGGGAGTCTACCTTCTCGTCAATGACTGACTCGATGCTGCAGTAGTGTGTCTGGTTCTTTGACCTGAGATGCATCGGTAGTTCACCTTGAGGGTGTTATAGTTTGACTACACCATTACTCGATCTCCTAGCCATATGGAACCCTGAGGTGTATGTTGGCTATAGCATGTTCATTGTAGGAACTGGATTGCATCAAGATGGAATCTATCTACCTCGGTGGTAGAGGAGCAGCCCTATGATAATCATGAGAATCAAGTCCAGAAGCCCATGGCCATGGCAGAGTGAAATAATAGAAAGAGTTTCTATTTAGATTTTCACATTGGACTCGAATCGAATGATTACATCATATGACAGAAACTAGGGTTTGACGAGTTCACCTTAACCCTAATCTGATCGGGGCTCAAGATAGAAGAACTTAATCACACAGGTAGCTGCACCAAGAGGTTCGCATTCAGCTCTGATGGGTTGCCACCATATACTGCTAGGTGTCACTGGTGGATTTTGGGAGCAATTAGAATGATTTAGATGATCGATCATTCTAGCTGTTCGAATCAGAAGAGTTCTGATCCATCGAAAGGAGTTTCGATGATGTCGATGATAGAGATCATGACATATCCCATTACCATACAGAACTGAACCTAACTGGGTCACACAAACAAGGGTTTGAATCTGGTGATCATCAATTGAACTGATCTAGTTCAATTGATCTGAATGAGATTCAATTAGGTTCAAGGAAATCGTGCTAGCACTCGATTGAACCTAACGTTCTTCTTTTACTATCATAAATAAGTTGTCCTGACTGAGCCAAAGGAGTTTGTGCTCAATCAGAGGCCTTCATATGGTCTGACTGGAGGTTGTCCAAGTCAGAAAAGGTTGTCTTATTTTGTAAGACATTACCTGCCATTTTTGGTCACCTGCCATTTCTTGTTCTTTGACTTTGGTCAAAAGTCTACCTTTGACTGGTCAAACGTTGACCATTGACACTTTGACTTTTGACCACATGTCATGCACCTATTGGAGAGCTGGTGGGGGCCTGTCCCCCTGCCAGAACCTGGCAAGGAGAAGGGCGCACGCCACCCTAGGCGTGTGCCCAAGTTGGAGGCGCCTAGGAGTCCTTGTTGGACAAGGACTCCATCTCCCTTTTTGGATTCCAATTAGAGTTCTTCTAAGAACCAACTTTGACTGGTCTTAGGCACCCTCTAAGGAGGAATCCAGGGGACTCTATTCCCACCAATCAGATTTAGATCTGATTTCACAAAGGGTTGTGATTGGTTGGGAAGAAGAGGAGTTGGATCACAGCTAGTCTATAAATAAGACCCTGTACGCCCAACTCAGATTAGATGCATGAATTGAGAAACCCCATGCCCCAAGGCTGCCTCTCCCCTCCTTCTCCATGCCAAAGTCTCTTCTCCCCTTGCTCTCCACGTCCAAAAGGAGTTTTGGACTTTTTGTTGGTGCGATTCAGATCAAGAGAAAGGCGATCAAAAGCAAGAAGGCTGCGCTGCTGCAAAGGACGACTGCTGATCTTCAAAAGGAGTTTTGAAGATCCTCCAGATCAGATCCAGATCTGATTTTTGGAGATGTGATAGAGAAGAAGAGGATCTCCAGATCCAGCCCGAGTGGATACCGGTAGAGGCCAGGCGCTTGCGTGGCTAGATCCAGAACCTTCCGCTGCATACAGGATCATCAACAGGGTAATAGGATTACCCAAATCAGGTAAATTAAATTTGATTTAATTTATCTTATTTTATTTTATTTATTAAAATAATAAGAATTAGATCTAAAACATCTCAGATCTGATATAGATCAAGAGAAAAATTTTTGAAATATATCTCTTGATCTGATCAGATCTGAACGAACCTGGACCGGGAAAATCAGGATTTCCCTTCAACTGGTATCAGAGCCATGGTTCTAAAAATATTTAGATCTGATTTTAAATTTATTTTAATTAAAAAATAATTGATTTTAGATGTCACATGAGATGTGATCAGATCTGAAATCAGAAAAAATTAAAATTAAATGATTTGGATCTAAGATTAGAAGATATGCATGACTAGTTCTAGAATAGAATAGTTCTATAGAATAGTCTTGCATGTTTTCAATTTAATCTTGATTAAATCCCATATTTTAGATCCATTTATTTACTATTTTTTGATATTATAAGTGTTATAATAACATCTAAAAAATAGCAAATAAAATTATTTAATTTTAAACATATCATATGAGATATGATTGATGCATGTCTAGACTAGTTGTAGAATAGTTCTACATAGTTGTCTAGATTAGAATTTATTTTGATTAAGATCAATTTAAATCTAATTTTTTAGATTATTATGAGATAATTTAGATCTGAAAATATGCATGATTCGATACATGAGATGTATGCAAAATATGCCATGATTAGATCTACTTTGTATATGAGATATATGATATAGATCTGATACTATTTTGTAGTATTGAATGTTCCTGATTAAGGCGTTCCTCTTGGCCGTCCGGTCATAAGAATGAAGAAGGGTTTAAAGGCCCTCTCTTCCATTCGATGGGGTGTTCTTATGATGTGTAGGGGTGCTGCGTGTTCGTCCTTAATCAGAAATCCCAAAACTTACTTTCTGCAAAACCCTAGATCCTGAAACCCTAGGATTTATTGTGCATATTTTGTTTATGAACCCTACTTAATTAAGAATTAAGTTTATGGAATATTAATTAGGTCTAAAATTGAGAATTTCAGATCTAAGACATATTCATAATACTGGGTTCGGGCTTGGGTAGCTCAATTAGGTCTAAGCGGTTGATCAAACCGAATCAAGAGTTGGTTAGATGGGATCAACAATGCTTAAATTGACCAGCCTAATAGGATTAAGTCTGGGTCAAGATCGAGTCACGATCAAGCAAGACCTAATTAGGCTCAGAGGTTAGAGTCTGGATTGTAGGCTAACCCAATTGGTTCTGACTCAATAATTTGGTGTCTAAGGTAAGTTTGGCACATACGACCGACTGGTTTTTAATTGGAAGCTACTCGACCTGAATGCGTTCTTGTACGAGTTAATGGCATATTCCTTCCACCGGTCTCACTTACCTGGCCATATCTGTTGACACAGTTCTGATCTGAGGTGGTCAATAATCCGAGCTAACCCATGCCACTAGGTTAGTCATAATTGTTATGACTAAGCCAAGTCTAGTTTAATGAGACCTGAATCAATTCTCCCTAAGAAAAGATTAAGTCTGAGGTCTTCCACCATTGTAGATGTGCGGGCCCTTCCCGGGGTTGATTGTTCTCGGCTGGATACAGTGGCTCAGTTGCACCGGGAAGACGCAACCATGTCTATTAGGCATTGGATGCTATGGGCTGGAGGATGAGTTGGGCTCAATATTTTGGATACGGTGAGAGACTCAATTAGGAACCCAGTCTATGCAAATGGTGGGTCTGACTTAACTAAGGAGTGGATCAATATTCCGGATACGGTGAGATTCATGAATTAGAGACCAAGTTTGGGTGCACCATGATTAGAGAATCATTGAACAAGAGTTGTTCACTCATTGGCTAACCCATCACCAATAACTGTTAGGTGAGGTGATGAGTCAGTTGGTGAGACCGCACCACCCACTAGAAATCATTAATCGTGGAGATTTTCGCATCTCTACAGAGGGAGTGTAGGGATCCGAGAAAATAGTGGGAGCTAATTTATTTAAAAATAAAATCCCTAAACAAATTGGTCAAGTCAAAATTACAGTATCTAACTAGAATCTTTGACTCTCTACAGGAAAATGTCTGCGTCCAACCCATTGGCACGTATCCTGGACACACATAGACTGACCGGACCCAATTATAAAGATTGGCTCAGGAACTACAAAATTATTTTGGGTTCTGAGAAGTTAACCCATGTTTTGGACCAGGACCCTCCCACCTTACCAGCCCGTCCATCTGTTGAACAGAGAGCGTCTCTGAAAAATGGATAGACGAAGATAATAAGGCCAGATATTACATGTTGGGCTCGATGTCTGATGAGCTCCAGCGCCAACATGAAGGATATCGGGACTGCTCGCCAAATGTTGGCTCACCTGCAGGAGATGTTTGGTGAACAGAGTCGCGCAGCCAAATATCAAGTCACGAAATGACTTTTTAAGGCTAAGATGCGTGATGGGCAGTCAGTCCAAGATCACTGTCTGACAATGATCAAGGACATGGAAGAGCTTGAGAAGCTCGGTGTGAAGTTGGACTTGGACCTGCAGAACGATATTATTCTGCAATCCTTGACTGATGCATATGGGCAATTCATCATGAATTACCACATGCATAAACTTCAGAATTCCTTGGCCGAATTAATGAATATGCTGGTTACCGCTGAGCTTTCTATGAAAGGTTCTAAAGGCTCAGTTCTTGCTATGGAATGGACTTCTTCCAAAAGAAAGTCTTATGGAAAGAAAAAGAAGTCTGTGAAAAAGCAAAAGGTGGAAGGATCAAAGAAGAAGAAGGCAGAGCCGAAGAAGAAGGCCGATGTCAAAGGAAAGTGTTTCCATTGCAACAGCGACGGCCATTGGAAGCGGAACTGCCCTACTTACCTGGCCACCCTGAAGAACAAGAAGGAAGGTCCTTCTGGAGGTATGCTCGTTATTGAGTCTAACCTTACGATTTTTCTTCTGCATCCAGTTGGGTGCTTGACTCTGGTTCTAGTGCTCATCTGTGCACTTCTATGCAGGGTCTTGAGGATAGCAGGAGGCTGAGGGATGGAGACATGATCCTACGCATGTCGGTAATGGAGCAAGAGTTGCTGCAGTAGCCGTGGGAACATACCCTCTTCGATTACCATCTGGTTTAGACTTAGTTTTGAAAGACTGTTATTATTGTGCCTGCAGCTAGCAGGAATTTGATTTCTGTTTCATGCTTAGCACAAGAAGGTTATGTGATCACCTTCTTTAAGGACCATTGTAACATTCTTTATGAAAGAAATAAAATTGCAAATGGTTTCCTTATTAATGGTCTTTATCAGCTACATATTGATGTACCTATTTTAACTATCGAGCAAAACGTGAATGCCAAACGACCTAGGGATAGTCCAAACGACAGATATCTATGGCACCTGAGATTAGGTCATATAGCAGAAGATAGGATCAACAAATTGGAGAAAAATGGGCTATTGAGTCCATTGACTTTTGAGTCATATCCAACTTGTGAATCTTGTCTTCAAGGCAAAATGACTAAACTCCCTTTTGTTGGACATGGGGAGAAGGGCCACAGATCTCCTTGCCCTAGTACATACTGATGTGTGCGGCCCATTTGATGTGCCGGCTAGAGGCAATTTTGTCTACTTCATTACCTTTACCGATGATCTGTCTAGGTATGGGTATGTGTATCTTATGAGACACAAGTCTGAAGCTTTTGAAAAGTTCAAAGAATTCAGACATGAAGTAGAAAAATAAACTAGAAAAACCCATTAAGGTTCTTCGATCAGATCGAGGAGGTGAATACCTTAGCCGGGAATTCCTAGACTATCTTAAAGGAAAATGGCATAGTCTCTCAATGGACTCCACCAGGAACACCTCAACTCAACGGGGTTTCAGAACGGAGAAATCGGACTCTATTGGATATGGTTCGATCCATGATGAGCTTCACAGACCTCCCTGATTTCCTTTGGGGACACTCATTGTTAACTTCAATCTATCTACTGAATAGGGTTCCCTCTAAAACCGTTCCTACCACACCGTATGAGATATGGCACGGTAAGAAACCAAGTCTGAGTCATCTCAGAATTTGGGGTTGTCCGGCTCATGTCAAAAGACAACAAGCGGACAAGTTAGAGTTTAGGTCCTTTAGAGCTCGATTCATAGGATATCCTAAAGAGTCATTAGGATACTATTTCTACATTCCAGAAGACCACAATGTGATTGTGAGTCGACATGCCATCTTTCTTGAAAAATAGTTTATTCAAGATAGCGGCATTGGAAAATAGATCAAGCTTGATGAGAAAGTCTCACAAGTGGAACGAGCTAAGGACCAAGTGGAACCAAATCAGTTTGAGCCAATAAGAACACTACCTCCTCCACCTCGTAGATCGGAAAGAGTTTTCCGTCCCCCTGAAAGATACTTAGGTATTATTTCAGAGGAAGTAGAGAAAATGTTCCTCGTAGGTAATGGTGCTCATGGTGATGATCCCAAAACCTACAACGAGGCGATATCAGATATCGACTCCGAGAAATGGCTAGAGGCAATGCAGTCAGAAATTGACTCGATGCACTCAAACCAAGTCTGGACCTTGGTAGATCCACCAGAAGGTATAGTACCTATTGGGTGTAAATGGATCTTCAAGAGAAAGATTGGTGCAGATGGGAATGTGGAGACATTCAAGGCTAGACTAGTGGCAAAAGGTTATAGTCAACGCGAAGGCATTGACTATCAGGATACCTTTTCCCCGTGGCTATGCTAAAATCCATCCGCACATTGCTTGCCGTTGCAGCCTATTTCGATTATGAAATATGGCAAATGGACGTGAAAACGGCATTCCTAAATGGATATCTTGAGGAAGATATCTATATGGAACAGCCGCTAGGTTTCACATCCAGTGATACTGATCACAAGGTTTGCAAGCTGCAAAGGTCCATATATGGACTTAAGCAAGCATCTCGGAGCTGGAACACTCATTTCAATGATGTGATCAAAAAGTTTGGTTTCATCAAAAATGAAGAGGAACCATGTGTTTTCAAAAGGGTCAGTGGGAGCGCTGTTGTCTTCCTCGTATTGTACGTGGATGACATCCTCCTTATTGGGAATGATATTCCCATGTTGACATTAGTCAAAATGTGGTTGTCCAAGGAATTCTCCATGAAAGACCTAGGTGAAGCATCCTTTATTCTAGGAATTAAGGTCTATAGGGATAGACCGAATAGGATGCTAGGACTTTCACAGAAGATGTACATAGAGGAAGTACTAAAGAGGTTTAGTATGGAAAACTCTAAGAGGGGATTAATACCCTTCAGACATGGTATTCATCTTTCCAAGAAGATGTGCCCCAGCACACCTGAGGAAATAGAACGCATGAGCAAGATCCCTTATGCTTCTGCAATAGGGAGCCTCATGTATGCCATGCTATGTACACGACCTGATATAGCCCATGCTGTGAGTGTCACAAGCAGATATCAGTCAAATCCAGGTGAAGAACACTGGACTTCTGTGAAATGTATCCTTAAGTACTTGAGAAGAACTAAGGATATGAATGTTGGTCTTTGGTAATGGAGAACTCCAAGTTCCAAGGGATACACAGACTCGGACTTTCATGTCTGATATAGATGATCGAAAGTCGACATCTGGAAGTCTGTTTGTGTGCAATGGTGGTGCTGTCAGCTGGAAGAGTTCCAAGCAAACTGTGATAGCAGATTCCACCATGGAAGCAGAATATATAGCTGCATCAGAGGCTGCAAAGGAAGCGTTCTGGTACAAGAAGTTTGCTGCAGAAATTAGAGTAATGCCATCAGATGCCATTCCTCTTTACTGCGACAACAATGGCGCCATAGCCCTTGCTAAGGAGCCGAGGTCTCACCAGAAGTCCAAGCACATTGAGCGGCGATATCATCTCATCCGCGATTACCTTGAGAAAGGTTACGTTGAGGTCAAGAGAGTCAACTCCGCAGATAATGTGGCAGACCCACTTACAAAGCCGTTGGGCCAGCAGAAGATCGAAGCCCACCTTGAGAAGATGGGACTTAGACTTGTAGCCAATTGGCTTTAGGACAAGTGGGAGATTGTTAGATATATGTGCCCTAGAAGCCAGAATTGGCTGACACTTGTAATACACTTCTAGGGGCAAAATTATAATTTTGACTATAATTCAATAAAATGGGTTATTTTCTATCACATATGTGTATTTAGTGTCTGTGATACATCCTTTGAGTTAATGGTAATGATAATTCATATTTTCAAGAGTTGAAAATTTAAGACATGAATAATCATTATTAACTCATAAATTGCTCCCGACCATAGGATCATCACGAGGATGGTGATTGATCCGGAAGGTTGGTGTACAATCGCTTCTCTTTAGTAGATGAGTCTTGAGTCTACGGTGTGGAGACACCGGAGCGAGAGTACAGGTACTCGTTAGAGAACGAGGGCACTGAGCGTGACCACCTCGAGTAGTCATTAGGGAGTCTACCTTCTCGTCAATGACTGACTCGATGCTGCAGTAGTGTGTCTGGTTCTTTGACCTGAGATGCATCGGCAGTTCACCTTGAGGGTGTTATAGTTTGACTACACCATTACTCGGTCTCCTAGCCATATGGAACCCTGAGGTGTATGTTGGCTATAGCATGTTCATTGTAGGAACTGGATTGCATCAAGATGGAATCTATCTACCTCGGTGGTAGAGGAGCAGCCCTATGATAATCATGAGAATCAAGTCCTGAAGCCCATGGCCATGGCAGAGTGAAATAATAGAAAGAGTTTCTATTTAGATTTTCACATTGGACTCGAATCGAATGATTACATCATATGACAGAACTAGGGTTTGACGAGTTTACCTTAACCCTAATCTGATCGGGGCTCAAGATAGAAGAACTTAATCACACAGGTAGCTGCACCAAGAGGTTCGCATTCAGCTCTGATGGGTTGCCACCATATACTGCTAGGTGTCACTGGTGGATTTTGGGAGCAATTAGAATGATTTAGATGATCGATCATTCTAGCTGTTCGAATCAGAAGAGTTCTGATCCATCGAAAGGAGTTTCGATGATGTCGATGATAGAGATCATGACATATCCCATTACCATACAGAACTGAACCTAACTGGGTCACACAAACAAGGGTTTGAATCTGGTGATCATCAATTGAACTGATCTAGTTCAATTGATCTGAATGAGATTCAATTAGGTTCAAGGAAATCGTGCTAGCACTCGATTGAACCTAACGTTCTTCTTTTACTATCATAAATAAGTTGTCCTGACTGAGCCAAAGGAGTTTGTGCTCAATCAGAGGCCTTCATATGGTCTGACTGGAGGTTGTCCAAGTCAGAATAGGTTGTCTTATTTGTAAGACATTACCTGCCATTTTTGGTCACCTGCCATTTCTTGTTCTTTGACTTTGGTCAAAAGTCTACCTTTGACTGGTCAAACGTTGACCATTGACCCTTTGACTTTTGACCACATGTCATGCACCTATTGGAGAGCTGGTGGGGGCCTGTCCCCCTGCCAGAACCTGGCAAGGAGAAGGGCGCACGCCACCCTAGGGTGGCGTGTGCCCAAGTTGGAGGCGCCTAGGAGTCCTTGTTGGACAAGGACTCCATCTCCTTTTTGGATTCCAATTAGAGTTCTTCTAAGAACCAACTTTGACTGGTCTTAGGCGTCCCTCTAAGGAGGAATCCAGGGGTCTCTATTCCCACCAATCAGATTTAGATCTGATTTCACAAAGGGTTGTGATTGGTTGGGAGGAAGAGGAGTTGGATCACAAGAGGTCTATAAATAAGACCCTGCGCCCAACCCTAATTAGAATGCAATTCAATTGAGAAACCCCATGCCCCAAGGCTGCCTCTCCCCTCCTTCTCCATGCCATAGTCTCTTCTCCCCTTGCTCTCCACGTCCAAAAGAGTTTTGGACTTAGGTTGGTGCGATTCAGATCAAGGAAAGGCGATCAAAAGCAAGAAGGCTGCGCTGCTGCAAAAGGACGACTGCAGATCTTCAAAAGAGTTTTGAAGATCCTCCAGATCAGATCCAGATCTGATTTTTGGAGGTGTGATAGAGAAGAAGAGGATCTCCAGATCCAACCCGAGTGGATACCGGTAGAGGCCAGGCGCTTGCATGGCTAGATCCAGAACCTTCCACTGCAATCAGGATCATCTATAGGGTAATAGGATTACCCAAATCAGGTAAATTAAATTTGATTTAATTTATCTTATTTTATTTTATTTATTAAAATAATAAGAATCAGATCTGAAACATATCAAGATCTGATTGGGATCAAGAGAAAAATTTTTGAAATATATCTCTTGATCTGATCAGATCTGGACGAACCTGGACCGGGAAATCAGGATTTCCCTTCACACCACACCACCTACAATCTCCACCTTGGTGTGCCCAAGCCTTGGCACACCTGACAACATCCTCCTACATGATCTTGCTATTTCTGCATGTCCTGATAGCCCCTCGTGCTCACCTTGCCACTGCCATCTTCTTCAACTGTTGAGCTTCCTTTGAGGCCTTTGGGATGACCGCCTCCACCGCTGAAGTCCTTAGCTTATTTTTCTGCACCACCTTTAGAATTGTAGGTATCTTTCTACTTGGCAGCTGCATCACTTATCCTAAACTTTTCTGAAGATCATACAATGTTCCTTTATCGACACTCGCAACATATCTTGATGCTCCATCTGACACTATCCCCTCAGAGCCATGCCTATCTTCCTGCACAATCCTCTCCATCTGGATCTATACAGCCCCAGCACTAGTGCTGGCATATAGGTCCTCTCTCTGCACCCCTCTACTCTGAACTCGTGTCATAGCTTTCTCTACCCATGAAGCCACCTCTACCCGGTGCTCCACCTGGAGCTGAAGTCCCTCTGATGCCATAGAAGCCGACTCTGTCTCTGAGTCCCTCAAGGCCAACCATCTAATGCTACACTGTTGGGCCTGTTGTTGTATCTCAAACACTATTGCTACCCCTTCAAATCCTTTACACTCCATAGACCTATTCGAAACCATCTCAGATATACCACACCCTACGGGCTCCTCCGATACCACCAAGATTTCATCCGAATCTTCACTTTCAATGACTCTATTGATGGAATTTGAGCTTTCTCCTCCCTTGTACTTCTTCCAAAGCAGACACTCCTGCTTAAAGTGCCCTGCTTCTCCGCACTTGAAGCATCTTTTAGACCCCTTGCTGCCCCTCTATTCATCCTTCTTCCCTTTCTTGTGCTTCTTTGAAACCACAAGACTCTCCTAGAAGACCTCCCTCTTCGTCATCCATTTCCATTGCTCATTAGACCTGAGCACTGATACGATCTTCTTGTACACCAATGTCTCCTTACCATATATCAAAATTGTCACCAACGAATTGAAGCTCCTGGATAGCGAACACAGCAACAATAGACTCTTATCCTCCTCTTCTAAATCCATCCATATATTGAGCAAGTCCATGCTCATCCGATTGAACCGCTGAATATGCCCCGCAACATCCTCACCCTCTTGCATCCGAAGGCTATACAGTTGCTTCTTTAGCATCAACTTGTTGCACATGTTCTTCCTCATGTATAACTGTTGTAACCTCGATCATAATTTCTTGGGTGTTCTCTCCTCCAACACATCATACAAAACCTCATCCACCAAACAAGCCCTAATCATGGCACTTGCCTTTTTCTCCAAGGACACCCACTCCTTATCTATGTTCTCCTCTGGCCTATCTTCCAAGGCCGAATCCAACCTCATCTGAACCAGCAGATCCTCCATCCTTACCATCTACATCGTAAAACTTTTCTTTCCATCAAACTTCTCTAATCCTACCTTCAACCCACTGTTCTCCATGATCAATCCAAATTAAATAACAGAAAATAGATAGATCTGAGAAATACCTTAACTAAAAATGGTGGACAGCAGTCCTGTGATCTCTTTCTTCCTCATGGTGCAAGGAGAAAGCATTTAGATCTGAATCTCGCTACTGATCTCTACTAAAAATTGATCTTCTTTCTCCTTCGCGCTCAACCTTATTCTGATATCAATTGTTATTCCTATGGTTGCTCGAAGTCACAGCCGTAGATCCAATCTCTTACGTAAACCTGGGTGTTAATCCAGCAAATTGAAGAAGATCTAAGAAAGATGAGAGAAGCTAGGGTTTTGGTGTTAGAACTAGAGAGAAGAGAGTTAGGGAGAAAAGCTCAATTGTATTTTCTTCTATTATAAAAGTTACAATGTCCTGATTTATATACCCTAGAGTTTCCACATGAATCCTAATAAACCATGACTTAAAAACTTTCTTAGGCTAACCCAATACATGAAAGCACTCACCATACTCAAGTCTCACATGCTCTCATCCCCTGGATCTAATACCAACCCATACATGAATTAGCTCCCTTAAGACCTCTTAAACCAGGCCTTAAGACCCCTAGGATCAACCCAGACCCTAGCCCAAAATAGACCCTCGTGTAACTCTACCCGTGTACTGAGTCAGCTCAATCTCAGCACTGAGCCAACTGAGTTTCATTAGGTCGACTCAGTCTAAAACTAAGCTGGCCCAGTTCTGTGCCGTGTCTGCAGTCCCAAAACTCGACTTTTCTATTTTGCCTATGCTTTGAGACTTAGCCGACCCAATTTTGGACTGAGCTGACTAACCTATAGAAAATATTCTTTCTACAATCTTGATTCTCTAGCTTTAGTTTCTTGCACCACCTTAAATCTAAGATTTTCGAAGCACCAACCAAGCCCCTTGAGGCCCTCAATATCCGAATTTCAAGCCCGTGGAGAGCTACATGCCACCTTCACCCTAGGATAACTTCTGTCCTAGCCCTAGGACCATACCTATCCTAACCTTCCTGGAGCCCTCACTCTGGCTCCGTCCGTCGCCTCCCAAGGCTTGAGAGCACCATACCACCTACACCCCTTCCCCAACCAATCACCCCCTCCAATGAAAAGGTAAATTCATGAATTTTTTTTTTATTAAGTATGTTTTGTATTTAAACTCGGGCTATTCATTCAAATTTAATCAACCTAAATTGACCCAACCCAAAAATCAAATAACAAAAAAATAAAAATAAAAAATTGACCCAAATAAGAAAGGAACCAAACCAAAATCGAATCAAGAATTTTGATTTGATTTAATTTAATTTTTTGATTTTTTTATAATTTTACCCATTATAATTATCTATTTTTGATAAAAATATATTCAAATAATTATTATCAATTCATTGTTAGTTTGTTATATTATATTTAATTAAATTCAAGATCTATTGAATTTATTGATTGATAATTTTTTACATTAAAAATTAATAATTGATAAGTAATGGCATATTGGTAATTGATAAATCATAGGTCGATAATATTCGATCGCAAAATCAATCACTAAATTATTAGTGATCAATTTTTAGTTTTTAGTGATTGATTTTTTGGTCGCTAAAATTCTATTTTCTTGTAATGAATTCCACTCCATCCATCTTTTTTTTTTGTTTGTTTAATCTATACTTTGTATTCCTTTATTATTTTCTTAAAAAAACTAACTTTTCTTTCCTTATATAGAGCTGAGATGGTATTATCATCGAAGAAAAAATGTATATCAGATAATTTAACTTTAAGCAACTTATTTTTTTACTATAATAATTATTTTATTTAATTATGATATGTATGTAAGTTTATAATATAAAAATATAATATTTATTTTTTAATTTTTAGTACAAGCGAAGAAAAGAGTTTTGAAAAAATTGATCAATATATAAGTTTTTAAAATAATATTATATATCATATATTAGGACCTACAGTTGTGTGACTAGCTGGGCTCGTTATTCTAGCCATTATATTAGATAATTTTATTAGTAAACTCTTTTATTTATTTTAAATTTTCATATTTAGAAGCTTCACATATTTAGGCTAAGCTTGAGTCGAGAAAGAATATTTAGGAGCTAAAAATTCAATCTAATCATCCAATTGGTGGGCTGGAGGTATCTATAGTTTTGTATCATCAAATGAAATATGTAAAAATAATTTATTCAAGAATCAATGGAGGATATCGAAAGATACGCCTCCATATCGAAAGATATCTCTCTATATTAAAACTTATAAATAATATTTTATTTTTCTTTATTTTAGAATACTGGAACATCTGGCTCTCATCCACCAGCTACTGAAGATGAGTAGGAGGATAAAGAGAACATTACTTAATTTATTTATTTATATATAATTTTGATATGTCATTATTCTATGTGCCTTAGTGGAGCTGCGAGGAGTACACTAGTAAGTGGTAGAGGGTCCGACAGAATCAAGCTTGCCAGCTGGATTCGATCAGGCACATGGGTGGCTTCATCGGCACACATGTTGTGGTTGACAGACTGTTAAAAAATTTATACCAAAACTTTTTACTAGAATTATAAAAATTCTTATATGTATATTTTAATTAATTTAATTTTATTATTTACTTATTATAGACATGATAACTGGATCATCCACCAAGCAAGCTACAGTTGTGGGAGGCCACACATAGGTCTAGAAGGATAGGTGATTATTTAGATTCTAGGTCATGGTAAATCGCGGTAAGAATTTCAAACTGTATTTATTAAGTTATTGCTGATATGTATATTAGAACTAATATATTTCTGAACTATATAGATGGATTATGCAGAGTATATCATTATGCGGTATACCGATGTCCCATCCATTTAGTCCACCCTTGATCTTAAGGGATGGCTCAGGATCATCGGAGGGGTGAGTAGGAGCTGGGTCATAGGATTTGGCCACAGCTTCGATCCTTCAGCGACAATCCTCTTTGGCATCCTCGCAGGCCTCAATGTCTTCGATTTAGAGCGATGCCCACATAGATGAAGTCATACAGAAGCTTCTAAACTAGCAACCTTTTAGAGAGTCCAAAATGCCATCCATGATTTAGTCATGGAGGATCTTCAAGATCCATGGCTGAGCAACCAACTGGGCTCATTATTCTAGCCATCTTATTAGGTAATTCTATTAGTAAACTATTTTACTTATTTTACATTTTTATATTTAGAAGCTTTACATATTTAGACTAAGCTTGAGTCAGAAAAGAAAATTTAAGGGCTAAAAATTTAATTTAATCATCTAATTAATGGGCTGGGGTGTCTATAGTTTCGTATCATAGAATATAACATATAGAAATAATCTGTTTGAGAATCGAAGGAGAGTATCAAAAAATATGCCATCGTATTGAAAGATACATTTGTGTATCAAAATTTATGAATAATATTTTATTTTTTTATTTCAAGATGTTGGGATATTCGACTTTCATCCACCATAGGAGGACAAGGAGCAAGAGGATGAGGAGGATGTTACCTACTTTTTTTATTTATATATAATTTTAATATTTATAAAGTAGTACCTTAATGTAAAATTATATAATTTATATTTTTAATATAATATAATTAATTTTATTTTTATGATTATATTAAATAGTTATTATCTTTTTTAATAGATTTTAAAAAATATTATTATTTATTAGAAAATTTTTAATTATTTAATTATATTTTTTTAAAAAAATAAAAACTTAGTGATGATATTAGCAATGGCAAATTATCATCACTAATAATTTTTTAAAATTAAAAAAAAATTAGTGATCACATTAGCGATTAAATTACTGTCGCTAATAATTTTTTGAGTTTTTTATAAAAAATTAAAAATTATTAGCGATGGCATTAGCAACAAAAATGCCATCGCTAATAGATTTTTATCGATTTAATTGATAAAAATTAAAATTTTTAGCATTGCTATCTTTATTGCTAATGTCATCGCTAATTAATTATTAGTGATGGTAATAGTTACCATCGCTAATAATAATAATTAATGACAAAAATTTTTTAGATTGGATTTTGCGATGGTATTAGTGACAATAAAGTTATTAGCGATAGCATATAGACTATTAGCGATGGTGTTTAGCCATCACTAATAGTTAGAATTCTTGTAGTGAAAATAAGTTTGATTATCATTGGGATGTTTAATGGCCTTAAAAATATCAAAGGTAACTTGTTTATCTTAGACTCTAAGAATTAATTTTTGTTGTTGAACATATATTAAAGCTCCTCCAGTAGCTAAAAAGAATCTTTCTAAAATAAGGGATACATCATAATCTTCTTCCATATTTAGAACAAATAGGTCAATAGAAAAAATAAATTTGTATACTTTTACCAAGACGTCTTCCACTATACCTCTTGAATATTTAATGGATATATCAGCTAGCTGAAGAGTGATAGTGGTAGACTTTGGTTCTCTAGGATCCAGCTTTCTGAAAATAGAGAAAGTCATGAGATTAATACTTGCTCCTAAATCATGTAGAACTTTATCAAAACTACAATCACCAATAATATAAGGGATAGTAAAACTCCCTAGACCTTTTAGCTTCTATAGTAATTTGTTTAAAAGTATTGCTAAGCATTCTTCATTCAAATTTACTGTCTCATGCTCCTTCAGCTTCTTATTATTGGTTAGAATTTTTTTAAAAAACTTAGCATGCTTGGGCATTTGAGTAATAGCATCTACAAAAAAATATTAATATATAAATTCTTTAAAATTTTAAAAAAGTTTAAAAATTTCTTATCTGAATGATATATTTGTCTCTCTGAGAATGGTAGTGGTGGCTCATAGGGCTTCATATTTGGATCAGCAAATTTTATACCTGGGGACCATCCATCTGCTGGTTGTTTCGATGACCGACGAACATTAGTTGGCTGTTTTATAGTTTTCTCTTCAGTCTCTTCCTTCTGATGTGGCTCTTTCAGTTCTTTACTACTTAATGTGATAGCATTGATTTGCTCCCTTGGATTGGTCTCCGTGTTGCTAGGCAAGGATCCTTATGGTCTTCCGGAGATTATCTTGGCCATTTGACCTACTTGCATCTCCAAGTTTTGAATAGCTACTGCTTGGTCCTGCTTGAGTTTGGTTTAAAAATTTTGCGTGGTCGCTTCTTAGTTTTGCATGAATTTAGTCTCTAAATTTCTCATAGCTGCTTCTTGGTTCTACATGAATATAATCATCAGCTCCTCCATGTCGGGCTTTTTCTTAGGTATTTGAAATCTCGAGAGTAGCTGTTGTGCTGTATTTTGATTACTCCATAAAAAGTTTGGATGCTGCCTCCACCCTTGATTATATATGTTAGAATAAGGATTGTTTTACTATGGCCTAAAAAAATTACTAAGATAGTTAGCTATATCAAAGGCTATAGCAAAAAGATTTCCTATCTGACAGTCGCTTGTATCGTGTCCTCCTCTACATAGCTCATAAGTGATGCTCTGTACATGCATAGCTACTCCTTTCATGTTGTTGAGTTCAGTCTTAAGAGCTATAATCTCAGCTGTCAAAACTGGGATGCTATCTACTCCATGCACAGTGCTAGTCTTCTTAACATCATGCGACTTATTTGCCACTAGTAACTATTTGATGCCATCTCATCAATTAGATCAAAGATTTTCTTCTCTACTTTATAGTTAATGGTACCTTCTGCTGCTATATCTATCATAGAACGATTAGTAGAAGATAAATTATTATAAAAAGTTTATACCTAAAGCCAAATGGATAATTGATGGTGTGGACATCTCCTCAACAGTTTCTTAAAATGCTCCCAAGCCTCATATAGTGACTTCATCTCCATCTGCACAAAAAAAAGAATATCATTGCATATCTTTGCAGTCTTGAAATGTAGAAAGTACTTGGCCAAAAGTTTCTGGGCTAGGACATTCCAAGTAGTGATAGAACCTAAAGAAAGAGAATGAAGCCAACTTTTAGCTTTATCCCATAAAAAAAAAAATAGCCTTAATCTAATGGCATCATCTGACATCCTATTAATTTTAAAAATATCATAAAGTTCAAAAAAATTAGAAATGTGGACATTCAGATCATCCTGAACATGTTCACTAAATTGGATAGTTGCTTGAATCATCTGGATTATCATTGATTTTATCTTAAAGTTATTTGTTCGCACAGGCGGTCTCCTGATGCTCGAAGTTGCATCGAATATTGATGATGTGATGTTATCATTTAATGGATGATGTGCCACTCGAACAACTTGCCATCCCTATGCCATCATATCTAATCCCAGATCAATGTCATCTAGATCTTCAGTTGTTATGTTTCTTTCTTGTTTTAATCTTCAGATTGTTCTCTCTATTTTTGGGTCAAGAGGTACAAGTCACTTTGTCCAGCACGTGTCATGCATTGAACATGTACCTAAAAAAGTAAAATTAAAATAAAATTAAAAATAAAATTCTAAAATAAAGTAAAGATCAAAATTTTAAAATTATTTTAGACACAATCCTCGACAACGGTGTCAAAAGCTTGATGCATGCTAATCTATCACTAAAGCAAGTACACTATCGATCAAGTAATAAAGTATATGAGTAGAGTATCATCCCTTAAGGATTAAAAAATAAGTACTAAAAAATTCTTTCCTAAACTTTATTTAAGAAATTAATTTATAAGTAATAAAAAAAAGAAATAAAGAAATAATTAAAAAAATTATAAGAAAATAAAGAGGGTATAATTATTAGGATTGAATTCAAGAGCAATAGGATACTAAGGCAATCAGTTCACCAACTTAATCAATACAATATTTCAGTAATCATGTAAATTAGGTTAATTTTATTTCATATGATGGCAGAGTCTCCTAAAATATTCACCATCCATTAGTCCAGGCATAGCAAAACTATCAATATTTATTAACTATCCTTTGATCCAGATATAATTTAAGTAAATATTGATGCATTAAGTTTTATGAAACTCTCTAATCAAAATACACTACATCTAAAGTGCACTAAAATTATCGCACGCATAAGAATCTTAATCCGATTCAGACATAAGGTATATAAATTAAGAAGCATTGACATCAGCGTACTTGATCTGTATCATCTATGTCCATCAAAATAATCAGAAGATGGCCAGTTATCTAAAAGTATTAAAAATGGATTTATATACTCCTCATGAATAAAATATAATACTAAAATTCAATCATACTGAATATTGTATCAAAAGAGTGGCTACACCTTGACCTTAGTAAAAAAAATTTAATTCATAATAAATAAAATAAAATTAGTAAATAAAATAGAAAACATAAGAAAAATCAAAATAGTAGACTGCTTGTTGTTGAGTTTTATCGATCGTTGCTCTTGACATGGAGAAGTTGATGAAGAAGAGCTGCTGGTAGATGTGCTGGATGTGAAAGATGAGACAAGAAAGAAAAAGGAAGAAAAAGTGAAGCTCTTTCTCTGATCAAATTCTTTCTCAAAGTCTTGATTCTCTTTGATCACCCCTCCTCTATTCTCTATCTCTATTCTACTAAGCTCTCTATCTATTCTATTGTATATTCTCCTCTCTGTTTGGCAGCAACAAGGGTTTAAATAGGATAAAGTGTAGACTTTAGTGAGAAATCCTGAAGAAATCAGGATTACAACTCTCGGAACAGGTCAAATAGGAGTCTGAATCACCATAGCCTTCAGATCAACATCTAATGGTCGAAAAATCATCTAAAAACTCCATTTAAACTCCTATATCTAGGCAGATTTGATTATAGCCATCGGATCAGCTTGATGATGAATTTTGGGTCGCACAATCATGCTCAGAAAGGCTTCAGATGCTTTATCAAAATAGGAACTCACAGCAGCCATTGGATTATCACCAGCTCTTCCCTCAGCCATCCAATCGTGCCAAAATCCCAGCCATTCATCCTTGTAGATCGATCATAGACCACGTTCTATATAGACCTACCAAATTCTTTGCCAATCAGAATGATCCATTCCAAGTAAAATTCCCAAAATACCTTTGGCCGCTTCTATTCTGGCTCACCATAGCCCGCATGATTTTCTAACATCATGCTGACGTCAGCTGGGCCGAGCAGTTTAGGTGCTGGATTGGTGGTCGAATCGAGCTAATTCTGAGCCGGCTTTTGAGCTATTTCGGTCTGGATTGGCCGACTATTTTTTTAATTTTTTTTCTTTTGAATTTGATTTTGGACTCATTTTATGTTTGTTTTGCTTCAATTTTTTTTATTTAAACTAGGAAATTAAGCTCTTCCCGTTGGTGGCCTTCTTTCCTACAAAAGATCAATAAAAATATCAATTTCTTAAAAATAAGATAATTTATTTTATAATTTAATATTTTTATTAGTATATTTATAACACTTATCACTAATATCCTAAAGTCAACTGGTTTGGGAGTTAGTGATCCAACGCTCGCTATAAGGGTCCAATAAAAAACTTAAGAGATTAAAATATTGTACTAGCTATAACATCAAAAAAAAAAATCCATACTCTAGCCCATACTAAAGATAGAGGGTTTAAAGAATAAAGGTGCAGAATTGATTAAAAAAAAGCTCTAAAATTTTATATTCTTTACTTAACCACTATTTGGGATGAAATTAATAATCCAATGATGTATCTCTTAATCCTCTAACCAGGTATCAACTGACTTTAGGATGATCGAAGAAACTCTCATATCTTATCAAGATGGTACATACTTTTAATTTTTTATTTTTACTCGAGGATGAGTAAAACTCAAGTTGGGGATGTGATAACTATCATAAATTTATAAATAAAAATATTAAAATATATATTAAATTAATATTTATTTTAAGAATTAATACTTTTATTAATGTTTTATAGAAAAGAAGCTCACCAATATGAAGAGCTCAATTTATGGGTTTAAATGAATCAAATTTGACTCAAATCGAAGCTAAATCGAAGAAAAAACAAAGGCTAGAAGAAATTTTAAAAAAATAAAATATAAATTAAATCAGCTAGCTCTGTCCATTGCAAAACAGGCCAACCATAGTCCCTTTAGCGTAACCCCCTACCCCAGCCCATGATTATGCAAAGCCAAGCCTACAGCAAGCCAACCCAATTCCCTCAGCACCTGCGTCATTGTGACGTCAGGAAACTACATGGTCCATGATGGACCGATGGATGGTGTGGAAGGTGTGGACCCTTAAAGGGTCTAGGAAATTATTCACACGACGTTCAGGGGCTTTTCCATCATTTAATCTAATGTGGTGCACAGCAATTGGATGGGGGCTACCATATGCTTGGTCAAGGTGGTCCAGCGACACAACTTTGATGCGATCAAATGACAGTGAGGGTACCTAATCAAGATCTGATAGCTGGCGTTTATTTTGGTTTGATTTAGAGTGCTACAACTCTATCAAGCACCATCTAACAGCTGATATCACAGCCAACTGAGAAGCCATCATGCGTGTGATCGAATGGTTCTAAGCTCTCCCATATGCGATTTGATGGTTGAGAAGGCAACCAGTCTTAGGAACCTTCATTGTACGTGATCCAAAGGCTCTCAGTGGTGTCGATTGCCATCCAATGGTCAGGATTAGTTTTTGGTTTGATCAAGATTCCTTCATGCCTCCTACGCACCATCCTATGGCCAAAAACCTCTGATGAAGTTAATCCAATGGCCTAGAATTGATATGGGCATTGATATGGAAGCAGTGACTAGATTTTGATGGGATTTGAAGCATCTAATTATAGATCAATGGCCAGAAAAGAGTTAGGTGATGAAATTGATCCAGATTCAAACTAGACTTCATAAAGGACTAAAATATCTTAATTTTTCTTTATAAAAGCCCCCTTACAACCCACAGCTCTCAGACAGACCTTCCTTTAGGGGATTAGCCCCTAGGTTAGGCTCTTCAAGCCTCTTCCTCTCTCCTCTCTTTTCTCTAAATCCTAGAATAGATCCCTCTATCCCTTCTCTTCTCCTCTCCTCTCTTTTTCTTTCTTCTTTCTTTCTTCTTCCTTTTTCTTTTCTTTTTTTTTTTTCCATCCTTTATGGAGGAATTTAAAGATGTCGGGAGCAAGCAAATCATTAACCATGCACGACTAAAAGGCTAAATTATGAAAAAGTAGATGAAGTCTTCTAGTATGAGTTGTATTTTTTCTTTTCTTTATCTTTTGTAATTTTTTTTATGCAATGAATAATATGTTCTTTGCTCAATCTTAGATTTTATCCTTCATGCATGAGATCTTGTGTTAACATACTTATTATTAATTAATATCTAAATAGGCTATATTTATGAAAATAAATTATGATCGGGAGATACAGTCCATACTTAGTTTAATAGTTTTTATTAGAGAGAATAATTAAAAGCCATATTATCAATTTTTAAGAATTAAAGTATTGAATAATTTATAATTTTATTAAGATGGATCGTGATCATGAGATATGGTTGATGCTCAAAGAAAATAGATTATAGTCATAACTAAATTTTTAAAAATATTAAATTCTTGTATTAAAAAAAATTACTACAACCATGCTAAGGATGGATTCAAAATCTCAAAATACTTTTATTTAATTCTTAAATCCCAATTAATTTTTTACTTTTTTTTTAAATTTACTATATCTCAATTAATTCTTTTAATCTACTTATTTAAATTTTTACTTTTAAAAAATAATTTAAAATTTTATTTTTTTAATTAAATTGAATACAACTTAGCCTTCAATTTTTGAGAAAATCAACATCCGACTCACCACTATTCTAATTCATAGTAAATTTGAGTTAAATTATTATTTGTGCTGTAACGACAAGCATCAAAGAGGAATGAGTGCATCATCTACATAAGGAAGACAAGTTATGAAATATGAAGAAAGAAAAGAGAAGAATTAAGGAAAAATAAACAAGAGAGAAAAAGTGCACACCTTGATGATGCTCATTAATCCTGTGCATGAGGCGTTCTTAACTGATATACCCTTCCACAATGCCCGATTTGCCAAAAGAATGAGGAGATCCATCAGGTCACTTGTGAGCTGACCATCTCTCGACACTGATGCATCCTCTTCCAAGGTCTTCATCAGCATTAATGTCCTCTTCCAGGCAGTAGGAATAGGAGGACATTGGTCATCCATCGAGGGAGCATCCGAAGCTGTGTTGATGGGGATAACAATCTCCACATCAGCCAAGTTGATATCCAAAGCTTTTGTCTTTGGAATACACTTTGATGAAGCCACTGCCATTATAGAAGACCTTGATGGAGATTAAGTTGAGGCCAAAGAACTTTCTTTCTTCATTTTTGAGGGTTCAGCCTTGGATTGTGAACCTGACCTCTTCTTTCTTTTCTTTGCTTGTACGGCCGCTATGTTGCTCAAAATCAGCTTCTTCTCTATAATCAAAAATAAAGAAAAAGACATCAGAAACCTATGATAAAGAATAATGAAACTACAAGAAACATCAGGAACAAAGACATATGGTGGGGAGCAACATGGCTAATGGCTCCATCAAAAACTCCCTACTCCATCAGCAAGTTCTTGAACTTAAGTATATGAATACCGAGCAGTTTCTTATGATCTTCTATATCCTCTTCAAGAGGATGCTTTATTGTTTGGTTTGAGCCAAGACTCTCCCTAAGTGGTACCAAAATCCCATGGCTGGTTCGAAGAAAAAAAAACCTATTCTTCCAATTATGAATGGAAGAAGGAAGGTCATATATGACCTTACACCTAGGTCGGGGAGAGAAGTACCATCATTCTTTATCATAGGGGTGCTTCTTCAAAAAGAATAGAGATTGAAAAAGAGAACACGTAGGGCTTATTCTGATGATGTCATAAATCTAGATGAAGGCAATCACTGCCCGAATCCCATTTGGAGTGATTTGAATATGAAGGATTTTATAATAATCTAGAATTTTGCAAATGAAGGGATGAAGAAGAAATCTAAGACCAAAAAGAAGTGCCTCTTCATAGAAGGCGATATAACCTTTTGGTGGAATAGAAATCCTATCATCTCTACTAGGAGCAACTAACCTAAAAGGAAATGAAATAAAGTACTGAATCTGAAGCCTTTGCAAGTCCAATTAAGTAAGATGAGACTCTTCGCAATCAGGACCTAAAGATGCATGACTCCGACCTTTAGGGGCCTCATCACGGATTCTTTATGGAGCTATCCTAGGCCTACCAGGGGAGGAAGAACTACAAGGTTCAGAACTATCACTCTCCCTATGCTTGTGAGGGGCCATGAAGTCAAAGATGATGAAAGCAAAGAGGATGAACAAAGGAAGGAAACCTAAAGCTAAAGCTAATAGATTGGAACCTTAAGCGTGAGGTAAAAGAAGGTTAACTAGCTAAGAGGTCTTCTTATTGAGAGCCTAGCTTGGAAGCATGAATGGATGCTTTTGGATTATTAGAAGGAGAACTCTACGAAGCTTTGGTTGCAACAACAATGGCGAAAATATGGAAACCCTGTTCAAATAATCCTATTAATGAGGTTGCATCAACGGTCTAATTTGCTTATCCTCACCATCCAATGCTGCAAATGTTACCACTTGGTGACTTATCGTGGGTCGAAAAGATGTGCTAGAAATTGCCTCTTTTTGAAATCATTGTGATCCATCAAATCCAACTCTGACATTACTACAGAGGGAGACATGAAAGTCACTTTTTCAAATTTAGGGGGCATACCCCTCATATGCCACAACTAAAGGAAACCGAGCAGGGTTTAAGCATGCATTTTCAAAATTTTTTTGAATAAAATAGCAATGGAAGTAAATATTAATCTAAAATTAATACTATAGCATGCATTGATCTAATCAATTACCCCACTCAGAATCTAGACATGGTAATATGTAATAGAAAAATAAAATGCAATTGATCAGCAAATCATATTTGCTGATTGATACGAGTTTAGAACTCGATACCTATGCATGGATGCTGATTTCTGCAATCTGAATCTATCAAAATAGGCTCTAGCATCATGCTATAGTTGCACACTTGTTTGACCTCTATGGTTGATCCACACGGAGCTCCTGATCCCGATCAGCCCCACTGGAGTGCTAGCTCCTCGCCGGGACCATCGACGGCTAGTCATGATCGATCTGATTAATCATTTAACTTTCGATTTTATGGATACTCCAAAAAATTAGAACACAAATATTTTAGGATGATGAAGAGATGTACAAAGTTTGGTGGTGATTTGATGCTCACAGCACTTGATCTCTCCACCCGAACCTAAATACCCAAATCTAGGGTTTCACTCGGCTGAAAAACCTTGATACACTGAAAACCCTATCACGCCCTCTCTGTGTAGAGTTTTTCTATGAAACAAGTTTTTATGGAAAGATGACTTTTAGATCTATAAACCCTATTTAGATTATATCTAAAAATAGGGTATCCTTAGAGGTGAAAATTAGAAGAGAAGAGAGGTATGAGGGAAAACTAAAGTGCTATAGGACCCTACTCACCTTCACTCCATCATTTATTTTTGCCCAAAACTAATGCCCAATCACATTGAAATTTTTACCATGTAATGATAATCTCTTCTTCTATATACAAAAAAATTCTCATAATTTATCAACATGAATACCATGAGAAAAGTGCATGGAAAAAGATAAGGGTCGAGTGGTTGGAAGGTTTTAACCACTCACTTGATTTCAAAAATTAAATGAGCCTCTTATCTTTACCCAACACCTCCTCTCATGTGTTTAACACGTAGAAGGACTCTCCTTCTATGTACGCATATTTTTATTTCTTCAAAAAAATTTGACAAATAAAAGGGAGGGCATGGGAAGCAGATAAGGTTGGATTGGTTCCAACCTCCAACAAACTGAGTTGAATTCAAAACTCAACTTACTTTGAACCGGTTCAACCCTTGGACCAGATCAAAAGTAGATAAGAGAGGGGGTGTACAAACCTTCTGGGTAGAGAAAAGTTACATACAAAAATTTTGGGCACGGAACAAGAGTGAAAAAGTCAAAAATGGTGGGTGCATGGGAGAGTTTGAATTCAAACTTTATTTGACTTGGTCCTAATTGGTTTCAACCAAACCAATTAATCTAAACTAAATTAGACTAGGTTAAACTTAATTAAATTAGGCTAATCCTAATTTAATAAAATTTTAATTAAATTAAAAATTAATTAGATCCAGGTCCTGATCAAATCAAGATCAAATCTCCTATAGTGATTAGGTCATCTCATGACCTGATCGGATCAAATCCAATTGAATCTAATTCAATCGAACTTGATCAAATCCTCATCGCTCAATCAAATTAAGCTAATTAGCAATCAAATTATAAATTAATCCTTCAATAAATATAGAGTCCCAATCATGTGGGTGTTTGGGCAATAGAGTCCCATCAACATGAAACTCTTGAAGAGTCCTAAACTAGTGGGACTCTTGAACCCAGTGTCCCAAACGAATCAAACTTATGATCATAGAGTCCCAGACTAGTGGGACTCTTGATTAGAGAGTTTCAAATGAGTAGGACTTAGAGTCCCAGTCCACTAGGACTCTTGGTTACAGAGTCCCAAGTCATCAGGACTCATGATTAGAGAGTCCCAAACAAGTAGGACTTAGAGTCCCAATCCAGTGAAACTCTTAGTCATAGAGTCCCAATCCAGTGAGACTCTTAACCACAGAGTCCTAGGTCATCGAGACATAATATCAGCCATTAGATCAGGTAGAAACTTCTATTATGTGTGATCCCATAGGTTCAAATCCTAAGTCGATAGCACAGGAACCAATTTTTTATACCAATCGATGTGACCATCTAGCAATGGTACTCGACATCCGGATAGATCAAAAAATCATGATGCAACAATGATGAACCTATGGAATATGGTTACCGTATAATTCATCACCTTGACCTTGATGCTCAAAGGATAATCTAAGATTTACTGCCAATCTTAAAATTTATCTACAGTGTATTTCAAAACTTAGCATCCATTATATGGGCTACCCTAATCGAGAATTTGCTAAATTAAAATACAAAGATGCACTTGCTCTAATAGTTGGAGGGGTCAATCCCATCTTGACTCATGCACCGACAAGCCAAGTACTTGACTGCACCTAGTAGCCTTCCATCACTAAATTAGAAATTCAGGTAGTCTGATACTTGAGTACAATGAGTTGCTTGCAAGTCACCATGGTGATCTCAGGTCTAAGGGACACATATACCCATATCCTTCATGAGCAACTCTTGGTGGAAGAGAGCTCTATAGTTGGATCACGTTCAGTGAAATGTACCCCTACACTTCACCTGCATAACATAACAGTATCTCCATACTTCTTGGTTAAGAGGACAACCAATACTTATAGTACACAACGACCTACACTCGATACGTTGTGGTCCTAGATAATAATGAATCATTTGATCGTGAATTGGTTTAAGGACTAAACGACAAATCCTTCTTTGTCAAGTCTAAATAATCCTAAGGACTTCATCAAAGAAGAGCTCATTACAGAAAGATGCACAATGATGAAAATGCTAAAATAATAATTTTATTTATTAATAATTCAAATATAATTACATTTAGCTCAACCATCTATAACCTAAATGATTGACTTTAGGATATAATTTTCAACAACTCCTACTTAGACTAAAGCCACTCAGAACAGTGTCGAATACCCATCTTCAATTTATGATTATCGAACTCTTTGATTTTGAGAGCCTTAGTAAATGAGTCAGCCACGTTCTTCCTTTCGTCAATCTTCTGAAGGTCGATGTCACCTCATTCTATGATCTCTGGTATGAGGTGGTAGCGACGCAGAATATGCTTGGTGTGTTGATGTGCCTTCGGCTCCTTCGCTTGAGCTATGGCTCCAGTACTATCATAATAAAGTAGAGCCCGACCATCCAAGGATGGTGCCACTTCCAGCTCATTGATGAACTTTTGCAGCCACACAGTTTTCTTTGCAACATCGGATGCCGTAACATACTCCACCTCGCACACAGAATCGGCCATAATGTGCTATTTGAAACTCTTCCAGCAGATCGCTTCACCGTTTAGGGTAAACACATATCCTGACACACTCTTGCTATCATCATGATCTGACTGAAAACTAAAATCAGTATATCCCACAAGTTTCAAGTCAGTATCTCCATAGATGAGCCACCGATCCTTTATATTTCTTAAATACTTTAGGATAGTCTTTACAATCTTTCAGTGATGCTCACCCGGATCATACTGGTATCTACTCACTACCCCGAGTGAGTATGCCACGTCTGATCTCATACACGTCATGGCGTATATAATAAAATCCACTACTGTAGCATATAGTATTCTACTCATATGCTCTCTCTCTTAAGGAGTTATCGGACAATCCCTCTTTGAGAGAGTAATTCCATGGCCTATCGGGAGATAGTTCTTTTTGGAATTTTTCATGCTGAACTTTTTTAGCACGGTATCGATGTACGTGGACTAAAATAATCCAAGCAATCTTTTAGATCTATCTCTATAAATCTTCATCCCTAGGATATAGAAAGCTTCTTCTAAGTCCTTCATGGAGAGCTAAGACGACAGCCAAACCTTTATTCCCTATATTGTAGTGATGTCATTTTCGATTAAGAGAATATCATCCACATATAATATAAGAAATACAACTATAAAACCGTTAGCCCATTTATAAATGCAGGGTTCTTCTCCATTCTTACCAAAGCTATACGTTCTGATCACTTTATCAAAATGTATGTTCCAAACCTTTATTCCTTATGGATCTTTGAAGCTTGCACACCTTGGACTCGTCTAAGGATATGAAATCCTTAGGCTGTATCATATATATCATTTTGTCTAGCTTTTCATTTAGAAAAGCTGTCTTCACATCTATTTGCCAGATCTCATAGTCTAGTTATGCTGCTATCGTAAGTATAATCCGAATGGACTTAAGCATTGCCATCGGAGAAAACGTGTCGTCATAGTCAATACCATAACATCGACGATATTCCTTGGCAACCAGACGAACTTTATAGGTCTCCATCTTTCCATCTACATCTCTTTTTCTTTTAAAAATCCACTTACACCCAATGGATTTTACTCCTTTAGGTGGATCAACTAGTGTCCATACACTGTCGACTTTCATGGACTTCATTTTGGACTTCATGGCTTTTAGCCACTTATCAGAGTCAGACCTTTGCATAGCATCCATATAGGTGATTGGATACTCATCGTTCTCATCGAGTTCAACATGATCATCATTTCGGACCAAGAAACCATGGTATCTATCTGGTTGATACGGTACTCTATCAGATCTCCTTAAAGATGCCTCTTCAATGGGCTCTAGATTTGATCTTATCAAATATGGTTTTACAGGTTTACTAGAATGTGTCGATTCTTCTACCTTTCGAACTTCACCAAACTCAACATTAGAGGCAGTTGTTCCTTCCATAGGAAACTTCTTTTCTAAAAAGACTACCCTATTACTGACGAACACTTTTTGTTCTTCAGCAAGGTAGAAGTAATGACCCCAAGTTTTCTTGGGGTACCCTATGAACAAGCATTTATCGAACCTAGGTCCAAGCTTTTCTAGCTGCAAACATTTGACATAAGCCGAACATCCCTAAACTCTAAAGTGATAGAGTGTCGGCTTACGGCCAGTCTATATCTCATATGGAGTCTTTGCAACAAACTTGCTCGGAACAACGTTCAAAACATAACAAGCAGTCTCTAATGCATAACCCCAGAATGAAATCGACATACTCGCAAATCTCATTATGGACCGAACCATGTGCAATAGGGTTCAATTCCTCCTTTCTGATATACCATTATGCTGTGGTATTCTAGGAGGGATCCATTATGAGAGAATTTCATTCTCTCGTAGATATATCAAAAACTCATTGGAAAGGTATTCACCTCCTCGATTTGATCGAAGAATTTTAATACTCTTCCCAAGTTATTTTTCTACCTCATTTCGATATCGTTTGAATATTTTAAACGAATCGAATTTATTCTTCATAAGATAGACGTACCCATACCTAGATTGATCGTCAGTAAATGTAATGAAGTAGTAGAACCCACCTCTAGCACATATATTCATGGATCCACATACATCTGTATGTATTAGACCCAGAAGCTTAGTGGCCCATTCACCTTTTCTAGTAAAAGGTGATTTGGTCATCTTATTAAGTAGATAGGACTCATAAGTATTCAATGATTCATAATCATCGATGTCAAAGATATTCTTCTTGGCTAACCTATTTATCCTATTCTTATTTATATGACCAAGACTATAGTGCCAAAGATAGGCATCGGAGACATGATCTAGCTTTGGACGTTTGTTTGACGTGTACATTACACTAATAGACTGTGATAAAATATAAATATCATTTCTTAATTATCCTCATATTACTGTAACATTATTTAAAATAATATCACAATAATTTTTTTATTGACAAACAATAACCATACTGAGCTAAAAGCCCAATAGATATTATGTTCATCATAAAAGATGGACAATAGTGATAATCACTTAAAATAATATTTTTATCTTTGAAAAATAGCTTAAGAGTTTTCAATGCTGGGACTGAAACTTTACTTCCATCCCCAACATTCAGCAACCTATCGCTATTCTCAAACTTTTTACCAATTTGAAGTCCATGCAATGAATTGCATATATGAATCGGACTTTCGATATCTAATACCCAGGTAGATGTATCATAAATGGAGAAATTGTAAGATATTATCATATAACAGCCTTGATCAATAATCACTTGCTGATTTTTTTTGTTCAGTCTATTTGGGTCAAGAGGATAATTCTTCTTCAGGTCTGCCTGATAAGGGTTGACACTAGACTCCTCGTAATAAGGTCCTAAAGGCTTACCACTGTCCAATAGTGAATGGAGCGGACTAACACTAGCCATTCTATTTATCTAAAAGAAAAATATGAAATCTTATTAGTGCTTGAATTAATTAATCCTAAAGATTTGAACTTTAGTCTAAAGGTCCTTCCACTATTTTTAGCAAATTGGTAGCCTCTACCTCCAATTCGAGAAATTACACTAACTCCTTAGTGGGTACTGAAATTCGTATAGACTACAGACGGGCCTGAGGTAGGCTCTGGCTAATCCATGTGTATCTATAGGTAGGTTCACAATTATTTTCCTAAGTAATTTTTAGTAATTAGATTTTGCCTCAGAAGCCAATTCAGTAGGCTTTGGTCTTCACTAAAAATGTTTGGTTAGGTCCAACCATTAACATGATTGAGTTCGATGCATCAAACTAATGATGACCAGGCCCAAGGTAGGCTCTGGCTAATCTGATCACCATTAAGAGAGTGCAACCTAATCATCATATGATGGACAGTAATTTTAATATTTAGATGAACATCAGGTGTTAGACACCTCCAATGTCCATCCAGAAAATTGGACTCATTACTATTTACCTTAATGGGAGGCTATGACTTGGTTATCTCCATAACTTAGTCATTTTAAGGATCTAATAATTTAAAAAATTTAAATTACTTATAATTTAAGGATAGAAAGGACATGGACCAAATCCTCCCACTGACTTCATCAAGTCAAATCCTCCCATTGACTTCACCAAGTCAATAGGTTAGGACTAAGATCAATTTAGATCCATGGGTACCTAATTCAGTCTTACTGATTGAAATCAGTCAAACTGATTCCTAGTAACATGGGTCAGCTCGAATCATCAAGTGATCTAATCAAACTCTAATCAACCATGTCAGCTAGGTAAGTGAGATCAGTGGAAGGGATATACCATTAACTCATCAAAGATTGAATCAATGCGAGTAGCCTCCAATTAAAAACCATTGATCTAAACTGCCAAACTTACCTTAGACACCAATCGGTTAATTAGGTTTAATATGATCAACCTAGTAATTTCGTGCTAGATCGCTTAGCCATGAATCAAGTCCATGTTGGTCTAATTAAAGACATGGACTCATTCAACTACAACTATTGAAGTTGAGTCTAGAGTATCCTTGACCTAATCTAGATTTGATTAATTACTCTAGATTAATCCATTCTTTAACTAACCTTAGGTCTAACTCAATTAATGGACCTAATTCATCTAACTCTTTAACCCATAGCTTATGCTTATATCTTACAATCTTTAATTCATAATTCTAGATTATATGAGATACTTAATTCTTTTAATTAAATTTTTGGACTGATGGGTTGAGGTTCGGCATTTTGAAAATAATTTTTAAATTTTAAAATATTTTATTTTTTATTCACCAAATAGGTTGACTCATTTCACAAATGGGTCAGCTTATTTCATAAACAGCAATCCTATTACTAATTTCATAATAGAAAATAAGGCATAATAAAAATTAAACCATGAATTACCTTTTAGATCTAATCTAAACATATTCATGTTTAACTTTCTAATTGAAACAATTTCAACAAAATTCTTTCACTGTTCATCTTAATGAATGAGTTCATGGTGGCACCTCTACCGCCATAAGGGATCCCCATTGAATGGGAAAAGATGGCCTTTAAACCATACTTGTCCCTTATGACCAGACGGCTTGGTGGCTCATTCACCCTTGATTACTAAGTTATTTGGATTAAATACATATCAAATATGTAAGTATTTAATCTTTCTAATTAACATATTAACATGTCAAGCAATCCTTGCTCGGATACCATTTGAAGGAAATCGAGCAGGGTTTAAGCATGCATTTTCAATTTTTTTTTGAATAAAATAGCAGCGAAAGTAAATATTAATCTAAAATTAATACTATAGCATGCTTTGATCTAATCAATTATCTTACTCAGGATCTAGACATGATAATATGTAATAGAAAAATAAAATACAATCGATCAACAAATCATATTTGCTGACCGATACGAGTTCAGAACTTGATACCTATACACGAATAGCTGATCTTCATGATCTGAATCCACCAAAATAGGCTCTAGCATCGTGCTATAGCTGCACACTTATCTGACCTCTATGGGTGGTCCACACGGAGCTCCTAGTCCTGATCAACCCCACTGGAGTGCTAGCTCCTCATCGGGGCCATCGACGGCTGATCACGATCGATCATTTATTTTCTAATTTTTTAGATACTCTAAAAAATTATAACACAAATATTGGAGGATGATGAAGAGGTGTACAAAGTTTGGTGGCAATCCGATGCTCACAACACTCGATCTCTCCACCCGAACCTAGATACCCAAATCTAGGATTTCACTCAGCCCAAAAACCCTGACACACTGAAAATCCTATCATGCCCTCTCTATGTAGAGTTTTTCCATAAAATAAGTTTTCATGGAAAGATAACTTTCATATCTATAAACCTTATTCAGATCATATCTAAAAATAGGGTGTCCTTAGAGGTAAAAATCAGAAGAGAAGAAAGGTATAAGGAAAAAATAAAGTGCTATAGGACCCTACTCACCTTCACTCTGGGATTTTTTTTTATCCAAAACTAATGCCCAATCATATTTAAATTTTTACCACATAATGCTAACCTACTCTTCTATATGCACAAAAATTCTCATAATTTATTAACATGAATACCATGGGAAAAGTGCATGGAAAACGATAAGGATCGAGTGGTTGGAAGGTTTTAACCACTCACTTGATTTCAAAAATCAAATGAGCCTCTTATCTTTACCCAATGCCTCCTCCCATGTATTTAACATGTAGAAGGACTCTCCTTCTACATACACACATTTTTATTTCTCCAAAAATGTTTGACAAACAAAAGGGAGGGCATGGGAAGCAGATAAGTTGGATTGGTTCCAACCTCCAACAAACTGAGTTGAATTCAAAACTCAACTTACTTTGAACTAGCCCAACCCTTGGATCAGGTCAAAAGTAGATAAGAGAGGGGGCGCAGAAACCTTCTAGGTGAGAGAAAAGTTACGTACAAAAATTTTGGGTGTGGAACAAGAGTGAAAAAGTAAAAAATGGTGGGCGCATGGGAGAGTTTGGATTCAAACTTCATTTGACTTGGTCCTAATTGGTTTCAACCAAACCAATTAATCTAAACTCAATTAGACCAAGTTAAACCCAATCAAATTAGGCTTAGCCTAATTCAATAAAATCTTAATCAAATTAGAAATTAATTAGATCTAGGTCTTGATCAAATCAGGATCAAATCTCCGACAGCGATTAGGTCATCTCATGACCTGGTCGGGTCAAACCCAGTTAAATCCAATTCGATCGAACTTGATCAAATCCTCATCGCTCAATTAAATTAAGCTAATTAGTAATCAAATTGCTAATTAATTCTTTAATAAATATAGAATCTCAATCAGGTGGGTGTCTGGGCAATAGAGTCCTATCAACATGAAACTCTTGAAGAGTCCTAAATCAGTGGAACTCTTAAATCCTATGTCCCAAATGAATCGAACTCACGATCATAGAGTCCCAGACTAGTGGGACTCTTGATCAGAGAGTCTCAAATGAGCAAGACTTAGAGTTTCAGTCCACTAGGACTCTTGGTTACAGAGTTCTAGGTCTTCAGGACTCACGATCAGAGAGTCCTAGACAAGTAGGACTCAGAGTCCCAATCCAGCAGAACTCTTGGTCATAGAGTTTCAGTCCAGTGGAACTCTTGACCATGGAGTCCTAGGTCATTGAGACTCAATATCAGCGATCAGATCAGGTAGGAACTCCTATTGTGTGTGACCCCATAGGTTCGAATCCTAAGCCAATAGCATAGGAACCAATTTTCTTTACCAATCGATGTGACCTTCTAGCAATGATACCCAACGTTCGGATAGGTCAAAAAGTCGTAATGCAATAATGACAAACTTGTGGAATATGGTTACCATAGAATTCATCCCCTTGATCTTGATGCTCAAAGGACGATCTAAGATTTACTGCCAATCCTAAAATTCATCCACAGTATATTTCAAAACTTAGCATCCATCACATGGACTACCCCGACCGAGGATTTGCTAAATTGAAATACAATGATGCACTTGCTTCAACAGTTGGAGGGGTCAATCCCATCTTGACTCACGCACTGATAAGCCAAGTACTTGACTACACCCAATAGCCTTCCATCACTAAATTAAAAATTTAGGTAGTCCGGTACCTAAGTATAGTTAGTTGCTTGTAAGTCACCGTGATGATCTCAGGTCTAACGAACACATATACCCATATCCTTCACGGGCAACTCTTGATCGAAGAGTGCTCCATAGTTGGATCACGTTCAGTGAAATGTATCCCTACACTTCACCTGCATGCCATAACAGTATCTCCATACCTTTTGGTTAAGAGGATGACCAACACTTATGGCACACAACGACCTACACTCGATACGTTGTCATCCTGGATAACAATGAATCATTTGATCGTAAATTAGTTTAAGGACTAAATGATAAATCTTTCTTTGTCGAGTCTAAATAGTCTTAAGAACTTCATCATAGAATAGCTCATTATAGAAAGATGCACAAAATAATGAAAATGCTAAAATAATAATTTTATTTATTAATAATTCAAGTATAATTACATTTAGCTCAACCATCTATAACCTAGATGATTGGCTTTAGGATATAATTCCCAACAACAACAAGCAATAAATGCAGAATGATAGTGCATCAATGCAGAAATGGAATTTGTGCAGTCACAAGTATCAGGTGGAGATCCGACAAGTCACTACTGTCTCCAAGTGTATCCACTGAAGTAAAGCTATCATCATATCGATAAAGATCCAAAGTGCTGTTCAATCACTTTGGTCCTATCTATGAAGCTTCACTCAACTTCTTTTTAGGTCATCAGAGCTTTGACCGACTGTCAACCTACTCTAACTCCTCCATGGATTGCAACTATCATCCCCATCATGAGAGGAGCAGCAACAGTTTCCATTTTCCATTAGTTGTTGATTATTTTTCCAATCATTAGAGGCTTGTAAAATTTCTTCCCTATGATCCCCTTGAATTAGTATTGATAATAGATTGGTGAACTAAGCATCGCTCTAGTGGCCACATAACTCCATTCAAAATTTGGGGTTTTTGTCCTAGTTGTCACATCTTAGTTATTGGGACTTAGAGAATTTACCTTGATTGAGGCTTCCTTCCTACACATCAGTGATAGATTTGTACCATGTGGTTTGGCTGATCAATGACATCACTCTTGGCCACCACCAATAAACCAGAAACACTAATTGCCATTCATGTCAAGCAACCAAAGAGCGCATAAAAGCATGAGCCACCATCCTTTTGAAGGCTATAGAAAATGTGTTAATTATGTCCTATTAGTATTGAAGTCATGAATAGATCAATTCAATGCAATACTACTTGATAAGAGAATGCAATAAACTAGCACTCCTGTGGAGTACAATGGTCTTTGAGTGGACAAGTAGTATGGTTGTAGAAATCATGATTGTAATCTTTGAGTGTTTATGCTGGCAAACCAAGACATCTAATAAGTAGTATACCAATTTACTTCAATAGGAATAATTAGTAGGTTAATGTAAAGCCCGACCCATCTAGGCCTACTTTGGGTGGAAGTGAGCAAGCATTAACCACTTCAGTTAAAAATTTCCAAAAAAGAATATCAAAATAGCAGAAATTGCGATCCCCTGCTCTAATCAAAATAGCAGAAATTGTTAATGATCTAGTATCAAATTATTATGATATAAAAAAATAAAATAAAATAAAAAATAATCAAGTATGTGGATCAGCCTAAAAGCTCGCCTCCATGAGGCATGCAAAGCTTCACTATGAAAGAAAAAAATAGGTACAAGAGGAGAACACCCACTCTCAACTCACCATACATAAATCTCTCTCAACTAGAGGCTACCCTCATAAAAGCTCTCTAAGAGCACCAAGAAGATCCTCAGAAGCTATAAGATACTCTGCCCTCATAGCCTCCTTACTGGATGCTATGCACCTGTTGCTTCTCTCTCTCATGGGCTGCACGTACTCGATGCTTTACCAAGCTCCTCTCGATGGTTGCCTAAGCCTCTCTACATTCCTCTCACATCACATATGCCATCTTACTGCTCCATAGCACTTCAGTCCTTTAAATAGGATAAGAATCCTCTTCTCAGCAGTTCATATGAGTCTTAACAGGGCTCGTTCTCCTAATATGAGTTGAACATATCCTTAATAAAGTCTTAGAATATTTTTCAACCTTTAGATCATGCTACAATACTCCATGGCTGCTAGATCCTTTGATCCACATCCAACTCCCATAGACCCCTTAGATTAATCACAATCCGAGTTCAAATAGAAAAATCCCATCGTGTTCTGTTCGCCTCCATCGAGTCGGCTCGATCAGGGATCAAGCTGGCTCGACTGCATCTCATCAGAACTCCTATTTCTATCTACCTGAGAGAGCTGGCTTGGTTGTGGTTCAAGCCAGATCGACCTTAATCCAAGTCGGCTTGATTGCGTATTAGAGCTAGCCCAACTACTGTGCTAAAAACTGATTCTTCTCTACTGTGGATCGAATTTGAGGCATCAAATTCTAATAATCTTCATCTTAACTTGATATTCGGCCTCCACTTGACTTTGAGAGCTTGTGATCCATCTTGCCTCCATGCCCTGAGGCACGCTTGCTGATCATGGATGGGCAAACATTGCAGTCGAGCCAGGTCGCTCGAACCCACCTCTGTCATGGATTGTGTCCACTCTGACCAATGACTTACTCAGAGAATTCTCTTACGATAATAGGAACTTCACTCTACAACGTTGCCTCTCATCCTATTGAGTCTCCTGTCTCATGTCCGATCCATCTCCACCTAGAGCTCCACCTCACACTGGGCTCCCTCTGGCTCCTAAAGCTCCACCTTGCACTAGGCTCTCTACTAGATAGTAATGTTCTCTTATCTTCTTCTTTTCCTCTAATATCATCCTATCACCACACATGACCTTTAGAATTTCATCATCAGCTATCTACCTATAGCCATTTGAATTCAGTCTACTCAGTGAGATAAGATTCTATCTGAAATTAGGTATGTATTGGACCTCCTCCAAATCTCCTTATTGCACCATCATATGTCCTCCAACTGACCATCCCGATGTCTTTGATCGCATAGCTCGATCCATCTGGCAGATAAGTAGTGCCCTCATTACTCTCTAGGAAGTCAAACTGCTCCTCTCTACAACAAACATGATATATGTATGCAGAATCTAAAATTTACAACTAGAAAGAAGTAGATACCTCGTTAGATATCTCCAAGACATCATCCTCTAACTCGTTATTGGCCATCGCTATAGTAGCCCTCATCTAATCCTTGAGTTATGGGAAATCCTTGACTCGATGGTCCAACTCATCGCACCTATAGCATCTAATCTTGCTTTGATCCCTCATCTTGGACCTGGAGCATCCTTCTTATGATCCTCTACCACTCTATCTACTGCCTCCTACTCCTCCAAAAATCATCAAAGTTGAGCTACTGCCATCTGAGCTCGAAGCTGGATTCTTCCTCCTAAAAAGCTTATTCTGGAGTATTGCTGTAGTAATCTCATCCATCTTGATGGTGCTCTTTTCCACTAGAAGAGCAATCACTAAGAACTCATATGAAGGAGAAAGCGATGCTAGCAAGATCAACTCTCTGATCTTCTCTTCAACTTTTTCACCAATGCTGAGGAGGTCGATAAGGATCTTCTGAAAGTTGGATAGATGCTCCCACACGCTCTGGCCTTCATCCATCCATAGCTGGTAAAACTATCTTCAAAGGAATAGCATGTTGGTGAGCAACTTCACCATATATAACTCCTCGAGCTTTGACCACAGCACCATCAAAAAAGTCTCACTAAGTACATGGATCACCACATGATCTGCTAGGTACAAGTAGATTGTGCTCACCGCCTGCATCTGGATCTACTTTCAATTCTTCATCTCTATGGTGGCTGGCATCTCCTCACATAAGAGAGCATCGATCAATCCATATTGGATGAGGACATTCTTTACCCTTACTTGCCATAAGAAAAAATTACTCTTCCCATTAAACCTGTTGATCTTCATCTTGATTACGCTTGTCTTCTCCATATTCTTCAATCTTTAACACCACAGCTATAATCTACGCTCTGGTACTATCTGATTCTGATATCAATTATTATGGTATCAACTCATTCTGATACCAATTTATTGAGATATCAGCTACTCTGATGCCTCTTGTTAAGGATCTAGTACCAAGTTATTATGGCAAAAAGAAGCAAAAAATAAAATAAAAAAATAATCAAGTACGTGGATCAGCCTAAAGGCTCACCTTCATGGGGCATGCAAAGCTTCACTATGAAAGAAAAAAATAGGTACAAGAGGAGAACACATACTCTTAACTCACCATACATAAATATCTTTCAACTAGAAGTTATCCTCATAAAAGCTCTCTAAAAATACCAAGAAGACCCTTAGAAGCTACAAGATGCTCTGCCCTCATAGTCTCTTTATCGGATGCTATGCACATGTTGCTTCTCTCTCATAGGCTACACGTACTTGGCACTCTACCAAACTTCTCTCGATGGCTGCTTGAGCCTCTCTACGTACTTCTCATGCCACACGTGCCGCCTTACTGCTCCACCACACCCTAGTCCTTTAAATAGAATGAGAATTTTCTTTTCAGTAGTTCACATGAGTCCTAACAGGGCTCATTCTTCTAATATGAGTTGAACATATCCTTGATAGAATCTTAGAATATTTTTCAACCTTCAGATCATGACCGCAACCCTCCATGGCCACTGGATCCTATGGTCCATGCACAACTCCCGTAGACCCCTTGGATTAATCATAATCTGAGTTCAAATAGAAAAATTCTATCATGTTCTATTCATTTTCGTTGAGTCGGCTCGGTCAGGGATCGAGCTGGCTCGACTGCATCTCGTCCAAACTTCTATTTCTGTTTGCTTGAGAGAAATGACTCGACTATGGTTCGAGCTGACTCGATCTCAATCTAAGTCGACTCAACCATGTATCAGAGCTGGCCCGACTGCTATGCTGAAAACTGATTCTCCTCTACCGTGGATCAAATTTGAGGCATCAAATTCTAACACATAAGTAGTAGACTAGTAGGGAGCCAATAGAGAGTAGAAGTAGAGGGCTTCAGGCAAACTGTTAGGTAATAGTCAGAGTTATAAGGGGTCTCCTAGAGAGAGCTTTGTGAGGAAAAGTACTTTTTATTGAAAGAGTGGAATTAATGTCTGAGGGTTGAGAAAGTGTAATCTCCTTTTATAATTTCTTTTTTCATAGTGAAGCTTGCATGCCCCATGGAGGTAAGTCTTAGCTTAATCCACATATTTGATTGTGTTCTTTTATTTATCTCTTCTTTCTTTTTGTTGTGGTATCAATATTATCACCGGCATACCAATCCTAGACTTGAGAGATCTATATTTCATATAAGGGATCTTTCTAAGAGATGGTGCTAGAGCAAGTGGTATCATGACATTTGGTATCATAGCAGCTTTGGATACAATAATTTGTATCAGAGCTAGATCATACAAGAGATCTAGATTACAGCAAAGTTGATCAAAATTGAAGAAGATAGAGAAGACAGACTCAATCAAGATGGAGATCAACTGGTATGATAGAAAGAGTATTTTTTTCTATGGCAAGCAAGGGTAAAAGATATGCTCATCCAACAAGAATTGATCGATGCTCTCTTATGCGAGGAGATACTGGCTACTATGAAGATGAAGGATTAGAGATGGCTCTAGATGTAGATGGTGAGTATGATCCGCTTATACTTAATGGATGATGTGGTGATCCATGTCCGTAGTGAGATTTTTTCGATGGTGATGTGGTCAAAGCTCAAAAAGATGTACATAGCGAAGTCACTCACCAATGCTCTTTTTCTCTGAAAGTAGTTTTACCAGCTATGGATGAGCAAGAGATAGAACATGCGAGAGCATCTCAGCAACTTTCAGAAGATCCTCACTGACCTTCTCAATATTGGTGAGAAGGTTGAGGAGAAGATCAGGGCATTGATCTTGCTTTCATTGCTTTCTTCCTTTTTGAATCTTTAGTGACTACTCTTCTTATGAAAAAGAGCACCATCAAGATGGAAGAGATCATTTCTGCACTTCTCTAAAATGAGATTCTCAGATGAAAGAACCGAGCCTCGAGTTCAAATGGTAACTTGGCTATGATGGTGACTGAAGATGGTGGTGGCAGGAGATGAGCAGTAGAAGATTGCGAGATGGGTGGTCCAAGTCCAAGATGAGGAACTTCAGCAAGATCAGATGCTACCAGTATGATGAGTTAGGGCATTGAATCAAAGATTATCATAACTCAAAGATCAGACGAAAGCTATTGCAGTGACGGTCTAAAGTAGTGACATAGATGAGGTTGATGATTGTATGCTAATAGTCTCAAATAAGGAATCTACTTTTTTTCAATAGTGGATTTTAAATTCTGCATGTTCGCATCATATTTATTATAGAGAGTTGTTTGACTCCTTGAATTGTTTGCTAGATATATAGAGTTGTGTGATCAAGAATATCGGGACTATCAACTTAGAGGTACATGATGGAACAGTGAGAAAATTGAGAAAAGTTTGATATATTTCCAATTTTATAAAAAATTTGATTTCACTGAGCAGACTAGATTCAAATGACTATAAATGGAGAGCTGATGGAGGAATTTTGAAGGTCATGCATGGTAGTAGGATTATTTTTAGGGAAAAAAATATGAAGGATATTACCTCTTAGTAGGGAGGTCAGCACAAGATGGAGCTTTAGAAGCGAGTGGAAGCCTAGAGCGAGATGGAGCTCCAGGTGTAGGTGGATCGGACACGAGATATAAGACTCAGAAAACTGATAAATGACATCATAGAGTGAAGATCCCATTACTACAGGAGGGTACTCCGAGCAGGTCTTAGGTCAAATAGGTCACAGCTTATGATAGAAATAGGATCAAGCTGCCTGACTCAACTCCCATGTTTGCCCATCCATAAGTTAACAAGTATATGCCTCAAGGTATGGAGGCAAGATCATCCATAAAGCTCTCAAGATTAGGTAGCGGCCGAATATCGAGTCAAGGTAGAGATTATTGAGAAAAATATCTTGAATTTAACACACCACCATCCAAAAAGGAGCTCACAGCAAAGTCCATAGCATAAAGAAGACTAGGAAGGTAGCCCACGACCCGATGGCCTGCAACAAGGCATGGCCCACATGCGGGTGCAGCCTCGGAGGGCGCAGGCCCAAGCACGTAGGCACAAGCCCATGTGCAAGCATGGCTTGCAGTGCACGGGGTGCTATGTGTTGTAGTGCACGGGGTGCTATGTGTGCTTGGGTGGACATGCGGTCCGCCGCGGTCCATAAGAAGAGGGGGCATGTGGGTCTACCATACATTTGGCATGGTCCATAGAGTAGTGATGCGGTCCATGTGTCCTGCATGAACTGCTTAGTGGCTTATAGGCATTTCACATGGTTCATAATGCGTGCTAATCTATAGCTATGGCAAGTGCACCAGTCGATCAAGTAATAAAGTAAATGAGTAGAGTATCATCCCTAGAGGATTGAAAAACAAGTACTGAAAAGCTCTTTCCTAGACTTTATTTAGAAGATCGATTTATGAGAATAAGAAATTAAAGAACAAAATAAAAAAAATAATTAAAAATTTTAAGAAAATAGAGAGAGTGTAATTATTAGGGTTTTAACTTAAGAGCAATAGGTTACTAAGGCAATCGATTCACCAACTCAGTCAATACAATATTCAGATTATTAGATTAATTTTATTTCATGTGACAATGGAGTCTCCTAATTTATTCACTATCCTTTGGTCCAGGCGTAGCAAAACTATCAATATTTATTAATTACCCTTTGGTCCAAGTGTAATTTAAATAAATATTAATACATTAAATTTTGTGAAACCCTCTAATTAAAATATGATGCATCCAAAGCGCACTAAAATTCTTGTATGCATATGAATTCTAATTTGATTCATAATACAAGGTATATAATCAAGAAGTAATAATAGATGTACTTGATCCGTAACATCTATGTTCATCAGATCAATTAGAAGATGGTCAGTAATCTAAAAGCATTAAGATCAGATTTATATACTCCTCATGAATAAAATTTAAAATTAAAAATAAATCATATTGAATATTGCATCAAAAGAGTGGCTACACCTTAGCCTTAGTAAAAATAAAATTAGTTCATGATAACAAGTTAAAAAATAATTAATAAAATAAAATGTATAAAGAAATTAGACTGTTTGATTACTGAAATTGATTGTCCGTTGCTCTTGGTGTGAAAAATTTGATGAAGAAGAAGAGAAGCTCCTTGATCGATGTCTTGATTATCAGAAGAAGAAAAGAAAAAAATATAAAAACCCTTTCTCTTCTTCCCTGTTCTTAGGCTCTCTCTTAAAATTCTCTTTCCAAAACCCTCAATATTTTTTCCTCTCTGACTCCTTTTTTTTCTTCAGCAACAGCAGGCCTTTAAATAATCTGGGTGGTCTTCCATCGAAATCCCATTGAAATCAGGTTTAAAACTCTCAAAATAACTCAAAATGAGTCCTGGATCAATTCTGACCGTTGGATGTCGATCAAATGGTCCAAAAATCACTCAAAAATTATTTTAAAATTCTAAATCAAGTCAAAATTCATTTGGACCGTTGGATCGGTCTTAAAGATTGAATCTCAACCATTAGATCATGCACAGAAAAGCTTCAAATTCTTAGTTAAAAGTCAGAATGAATCTCAACCATTGGATCTCGATTGGGAGTTACATCCGCCGTTCGTCAGCGCACAACTATCAGCTGTTCGATCAAATTTTAGTGAACAGCATCCATCGGATCAGACAGAATTCCCAGATTGCCCTCTGTAGACCATGCATGAGCTCGGTGTTATATGGACCGTCGCTTCCTTCAGTCAATCGGAGCGCGCTTCTTCCTATGAAATCTTCGAAATGCCCTCCATTACGGTCCATCATGCACCGCGAAAAATGTTGACATCAACGCTGCATAAGCATAGCATCAGTAGGTCGATCTGAGTTAGGTCAGGTCGGGCGGTCTATTGAGCCAATTTTTCTGAACCGATTTGAATCAGACCGGCTTCTTTTTTTTATTATTTATTTATTTACTTTTTATTTCCTTTGAAATTTAATTATGGGCTCATTTGAAGTCCGTTTTGCTTGAAATTTATTTCATCTGAATCAGAAAAATAAGATCTTCATATTGATAGCCTTCTTTCCTACATAAGATTAACAAAAGTATCAATTTCTAAAAAAATAGATTAATTTATTTTATAATTTAATACTTTTATTAGTATATTTTTACCACTTATCATACCATCCAACTTAGTCATTGCTAGTCCCTTAGCAATGTTTTATTTAATACCATGTTTCAATAAGATTATCCATCAAAAAGATAAAATCTAGGACTAAAGTTTAAAAAGTTTAGAAAATACTGCTAACTAAGTATTGAGCTTCAAAAGCAAATTTTGCAGTCAATACAATTAAAAACTTTCTTAGAGTACATCAAAGATTTACAACACTTATATTCATGATGACTAACTTTAGTATTTTAATGTTAAATTAAAAGACAAAAGTATCCTCTCTTATCACCTATTTTGGTCAATTTTTTATATATTCTCAATTTTATACTCATGAATTAAGGTAGCTTTTACACTATCTTTTTTTTTTTTAATGTGCTGAGCATCCTGGCCTTCCCTCCACCATTTTACGTAAATTTTCATACTTGACCTATGTGCAGAGACCCAGTTACTAGGCTTTGGGCAATCCACATATACTCTATTTTTTACACTTTATTTTTAGGCAGGTAGCTATTTTCTTAAATTCAAGTCTCTTTGATTAGAATGTATATTAATTACCAATTTTTAGTGATAATTGAATCCTCAGTTGGCCTTTTAATCAATACCTACTTTGCCTTATTAGTGTGCATGTGTAATTAGAAGTGCTAATAGTCTTTTGATGACCTAAGTAGGCTGCTAAAAATCGATCAACTAATCTACTTCTTTAACTTGTTATATTTATTAGTAGATACTTCTATCTTTTATCACTTGTCCAATCTATCTTGCTCAAAATTTTCTTCTTGACACATGTTTTTTTTTTTTACCCCCTAACTTATTCTACATTGTCTTAGTAAAGAAAGAAAAATAAAGGGTGTAATAAAGGACAGAAAGGAATACACCTGATTTGGTTCAGTCTGGATCTTTAAAGCTTTGAAATTTTTCTTAAGCTTTTATTAATTTTTTTCTGCAAAATTAAAAATACACACTAAAGTAGTAAAAGAGCAATAATAAATTACTAAAAAATAAGAAGAAAAAAAATGATTAAAACTAAAAAGAAAAGAAACAACCTATCTAGTAGTTCTGATTTATAGTCTTCAGCTTGCCTTTTTTTGAGTTTTGAGTTAAATCAATCCAGTGCCACTTCAATTGAAATACTTTCATATTTGATCGAGCCCTCTTTCAATTGGACATTGCTAGCTTTCATAGTTTCAAACCTATTTTCTACAGAATTCTTATATAATGAATTATCAATAATATCAATTAGAAAATAAGTTTGATTATCATCAGGATATTTAGTATCTTTAAAAATATTAAAAGTAACTTGTTCGTCTTGGACTCTAAGAATTAATTTTTCTTATTGAACATCTATTAAAGCTCCTTCAGTAGCTAAAAAGAGTCTTCCTAAAATAAGGGGTACATCATAATCTTCTTCCATATCAAGAACAATAAAATCAACAGAAAAAATAAATTTGTTTACCTTTACCAAGACATCCTCCACTATACCTCTTGGATATTTGATGGATCTATCGGCTAATTGAAGAGTAATAGTGGTAGGCTTCGATTCTCCTAGACCTAACTTTCTGAAAATAGAAAAAGATATGAGATTAATACTTGCTCCTAAATTACATAAAACTTTATTAAAATTACAATCACCAATAATGCAAGGGATAGTAAAACTCCTTGGATCTTTTAGCTTCTGTGATAATTTATTTTGAAGTATTGCTGAGCATTCTTCATTCAAATTTATTCTCTCATGCTCCTTCAGCTTTTTCTTATTTGTTAGGATTTTTTTGAGAAACTTGGCATACCTGGGCATTTGAGTAATAGCATCTACAAAAGGTTATTAATATATAAATTCTTTAAAATTTTAAAAAAATTAGAAAATTTCTTATCTGGATGCTGTATTTGTCCCTCTGGGAATGATAGTAGCGGCACGTAGGGCTTCACATTTGGATTGGCAAACTATATACTTGGAGACCATCCATCTACTGGTTGTTTTGGTGACTGACGAATTTTAGTTGATGGTTCCTTATTTGTAGTTGGCTCTTCAGTCTCTTTCTTCTAATGTGGCTCCTCCAGCTTTGTACCACTTCTTAGGATGATAGCATTGACTTGCTCCCTTGGATTGATCTCCATGTTGCTGGGCAAGTATCCCTGAGGTCTTTCAGAGATTATCTTAGCCATTTGACCTATTTGCATCTCCAAGTTTCGAATTGCTGCTGCTTGGTCCTACCTAAGTTTGGCTTCTAAATTTTTTATAGTTGCTTCTTAATTTTGCATAAATTTGACCATGAGCTCCTCCATGTTGGACTTCTTTTTAGGTACTTGAAACCCCAGGGGTAGCTGTTGTGCTACATTTTGATTGCTCCATGAGAAATTTGGGTGCTGCCTCCATCCTTGATTATATGTGTTGGCGCAGGGATTATTTTGTTGCGGCCTAAAAAAATTATCAATATAATTAGCTGTATCAATTACTTTAGCAAAAGGATTACCTGTCTGACAATTGCTCGTATCATGTCCTCCTCTACATAGATCATAGGTGATGCTCTGAACATGCATAGCTGTTCCTTTCAAGTTGTTGACTTTGGCTCTAAGGGCTGCAATTTCAGCTAGTAAGGTTGGCACGCAATCTACTCCCTACACAACTGCTGGTCTTTTTGGCATCATGCATTCTATCTGCTACTGATAGCTATTTGATGCCATCTCATCGATTAGATCAAAGGCTTTTTTCTCCATTTTTTGGTTAATGGTTCCTCCTACTGCTGCATCAATTATAGAACGATTAGTAGGAGATAAACCATTATAGAAAGTTTGTATCTGAAGCCATACGGATAGTTGATGATGTGGACATCTCCTCAGGAGTTTCTTGAAATGCTCCCAAGCCTCATATAGTGTCTCCATATCCATCTGCATAAAAGAAGTGATATCATTGCGCATCTTGGTAGTCTTGGAAGGTGGAAAGTACTTGGCTAAGAATTTTTGGGCTAGGACATCCCAAGTTGTGATAGAACCTGCAGGAAGAGAATGAAGCCAACTTTTAGCTTTGTCCCATAAAGAGAAAGGAAATAACCTTAATCTAATAGCATCATCCGACACCCCATTAATTTTAAAAGTATCACAAAGTTCAAGAAAGTTAGAAATATGGACATTCGGATCATCATGCACGTATCCACTAAATTGGATAGTTGATTGAATCATCTGGATCATCGCCAATTTTATTTCGAAGTTGTTTGCTCGCACAGGCGATCTTCTGATGCTCGAAGCTGCATCGGCTATAGATGGTGTGATATAATCATTTAATAAATGATGTACTGGTCGAATAGCTTCATGCTGTCCCTCGATCGCCATATCCAATCCTAGATTGATGTCGTTAGGATCTTCAGCTGCCATATTTCTTTTTCATTGTAGTCTTCTGATGGTCCTTTCAATTTTTGGATCTAAAGGTAGTAAGTTACTATGTCTAGTACGTGTCATGCACTGAATAATTTTTTTTAAAAAAAATAAAGTAAGAATAAAAATTAAAAATAAAATTCTAAAGTAAAGTTAGGATCAAAATTTTAATATTATTTTAGATACAATCTCCAACAATGGTGCCAAAAATTTGATGCATGCTAATCTATAGCTATGGCAAGTGCACCAGTCGATCAAGTAATAAAGTAAATGAGTAGAGTATTATCCCTAGAGGATTGAAAAATAAGTACTAAAAAGCTCTTTCCTATGCTTTATTTAGAAGACCAATTTATGAGAATAAGAAATTAAAGAACAAAATAAAAAAATAATTAAAAATTTTAAAAAAATAGAGAGAGTGTAATTATTAAGGTTTTAAACTTAAGAGCAATAGATTACTAAGGCAATCGGTTCACCAACTCAATCAATATAATATTTAGATTATTAGATTAATTTTATTTCATGTGACGATGGAGTCTCCTAATTTATTCACTATCCCTTTGGTCCAGGCATAGCAAAACTATCAATATTTGTTAATTATCCTTTGATCCAGGTGTAATTTAAATAAATATTAATGCATTAAGTTTTGTAAAACCCTCTAATTAAAATATGCTGCATCCAAAGTGCACTAAAATTTTTGCATGCATATGAATTCTAATTTGATTCATAATATAAGGTATATAATCAAGAAGCAATAACATAGATGTACTTGGTCCGTAACATCTATGTTCATCAGATCAATTAGAAGATGGCCAATAATCTAAAAGCATTAAGATCAAATTTATATACTCCTTATAAATAAAAATTAAAATTAAAAATAAATCATACTGAATATTGCATCAAAAGAGTGGCTACATCTTAGCCTTAGTAAAAAAAAATTTAGTTCATGATAACAAGTTCAAAAATAATAAATAAAATAAAAAGCATAAAAAAATTAGACTGTTTGATTGTTAAAATTGGTTGTCCGTTGCTCTTGGTGTGGAAAACTTGATAAAGAAGAAAAGAAGCTCCTTAATCGATGTATTGATTATCAGAAGAAGAAAAGAAAAAAATATAAAAACTCTTTCTCTTCTCTCCTGTTCTTAGGCTCTCTCTTAAAATTCTCTTTCCAAAATCCTTTATATTTTTTTCTCTCTAACTCCTTTTTTTTTCTTCGGCAATAGCAGGCTTTTAAATAATCTGGGTGGTCTTCCACTAAAATTCTATTGAAGTCAGATTTAAAACTCTCAAAATAACTCAAAAAGAGCCTTGGATCAATTCTAACCGTTGGATGTCGATCAAATAATCCAAAAATCACTCAAAAGTCATTTTAAAATCCCAAATCAAGTCAAAATTCATTTGAACCATTGGATCAGACTTAAAGATTGAATCTCGGCCATCAGATCGTGCACAAAAAAGCTTTAGATTCTTAGTTAAAAGTTGGGATGAATCTCAACCATTGGATCTCGATCGAGAGCTGCATCCGTTGTTCATCAACACACAACTATCAACCATTCGATCAAATTCCAGTGAACAGTGCCCGTCGGATCAGACAAAATTCTCAAATTACTCTCTATAGACCATGCACGAGCCTGATGTTGCATGGACCATCGCTTTCTTTAGCCAATCGAAGTGCACTTCTTCCTATGAAATTTCTGAAATGCCCTCTATAACGGTCCACCATGCGCTGCAAAAAATGTTGACGTTAGCACTGCGTAAGCATGACATCAGCAGGTCGGTCTAAGTACAGTCAGGTCGGATGTCGGATGGTCTGCTAAGCTAATTTTTCAAAATTGATTTGACCCAGACCGGCTTCTTTTTTTATTTTATTTATTTATTTATTTATTTTCTTTGAAATTCAATTTTGGACTCATTTGAAGTCTGTTTTGCTTGAAATTTATTTTATCTGAATTAGAAAAATAAGATCTTCATATTGGTAGCTTTTTTTCCTATATAAGATTAATAAAAATATTAATTTTTTAAAAAATATATTAATTTATTTTATAATTTAATATTTTTATTAGTATATTTTTACCACTTATCAGTTCACCATGCATCCAAGAGAGTTTTAGCACTAGAATTCATGTGGCTTGCGATTGGATGGTAATGGGAGCGAGCGGGCATGATCAGAAGGCTAGGAAGCTTATTTGGGCTATGTTAGGACTCCTAAATCAAGTTAAATTAAGGATTTATACCTTTAAAAGATCCTATGGTCAATAGATCAATGGGTGCAGCATGGTAAGACTCGATGGATCATAGGTTGCAAACTAGTAGGAAGCCAGTAGAGAGCAGAAATAGGGGACTTTGGACAGACTATTAGTCATCGATCAAAATTACGTGGGGTCTCCTATAAAGGGAGCTTTGTAAAGGAGAGTGCTTCTTATCGAGAGAGAGTGATTAATGTATAAGGGTTGAAAGAGTGTAATCTTCTTTTGTAAATTTTTTCTTTTCTTATAATAAAGAGTGTATGCTCCATGGAGGTAAGCCTTAGTTTAATCTATGTATTTGATTGTGTTCTATTATTTATCTCTCTTTCTTTAATTATGGTATTGACATCATCATCGGCATACTGATCCTGGACTTGTGGAATTTGTATTCTATATGAGGGATCTTTTTAAGAGGTGGTACTAAAGCAAGTGGTATCATAATATTTGGTATCAAAGCAACTCTGGATATAACACTAACAGTTGCTGATGCAAGCATTACAGGCTGGTGGAATGGCTGATGACTGTTGGGGGCTGGTATAATAGACGAACGAACGACATTAAGCCAACCTTATTCCTTCCATGGCCATCGATTTAAACCCCCCTTCAATCAATTTCTCTACTAAAAACTCTTTCCACATCCTCACCCCTCTTCCATCCTTACTTTCGGTAGCCACTAACCCCTTTAGCCTAGCACCACCACCCCATAGATCCCATTCTTCTCTTAAAAGCCATTGATATCTTGTGGTTTCTCTCTCTATTTTAAGCTTAATACTTATTTAGAAATGTATCCTAAAGCCAATCATCTAAGTATAGATGATTGAAATTAGTATATAAATCATCTAATAATAATAGTTATTTGGCTGGGTCATCATAAAAGTTCTATCTTCCTTAAATCAACTCCTAAATTATGATGAAATCCTTAGAACCACAATCAATCAATAAAGAAGGATTTATTGGATGGTTCTTAAATTATTCATGATCAAATGATAAGTTATTAACAAGAATGATAACTTATCGAGTGTAGATCGTTGTATGCCATATGCGTTGGTTGTCCTCATAACCAAGTGGTATGGAGAAACTAGTATGGCATTCAGATGAGATGTAGGAGTACATCTGCATTAAACATGACTAATATAGCACTCTACTATCAAGAGTAGCTAGCTAAGGCCAATGGGTATAAGTGTTTCTCCGATCTGAGATCACCACGGTGACGTGCAAGCAACTCACTGTACTTTAGTATCGGACTGTCTTTTTTTCTAATATAGGTTCGAAAGATTTTTGGGTACAGTTAAGTACTTGTAAAGTTGGTGTGTGAGTCAAGATGGGATTGACTACTTTTGATTAACTTCAGGAAGAGAATGACTCGCTGTGTTTCAATTTAGCAAAATCTAGGCCTGGGTAATCCTCGTGAGGTGTCATGGGATTTGCAAAATTTTGAGATACAATAGTGATGACTTGTATGAGTGCTGACAGCATACGCAAAGTCATCTTGAGCATTATTGGTCAAAGAGATGACTTATATGATAACCATAGGCCAAGGCTCTAAAAATATTGCTTTGCATACATTCGACCTATCCGAACGTCAGAAACTATTGCTAGATGGTAACTTTGATTGATACAAAAATTTATTCCTACACTATCGACTTAGATTCGAATCTATAGTGTCACATATATTAGAGCTTGTAATCTAATCAGATGGTAAATCGATGATTGAGAATCATTTTAAGGTCAAACATTCAATGCGATTGATGTTTGACCTAATGCAAGTATTACAGGAGGATCGATTAGCAATTGGATTGCTAATTGGCTCAATTTCATTGAACAATCAGGCTAAGATCAAGTCTAATTAAATTAAATTTAATTAGAATTGATTTGGATTTAATTAGATTAAGTCTAATTGATTTATTGGATAAGCCAATTGCAAGGAAAGAATAATTTCTTGTTTGACTAGGACTTGGGTGCACCTAATTAATTTAGCATTTAAATCAAATTTAAATCTTGATTTGATTTGATTTAATTGAGCTCCTAGTTGGACTGAGATCATCCTTAATTAGATTACATTTAATTTAATTTAAATAAAATTTAAATTAGGTTTAAAATAATTCTAACCTAGTCAAACAAGAGGAGTCCCAATTAGATTCTAATTGGGACTCTCTCTAATTGGGACTCTCTCTCTTTCTCTTGCTCTAATTGGGACTCTCTCTCTTTCTCTTGTGCCTAAGAATGCCCACGCCCACCTTTTTTTTTTTGAGGTTTACATATAATTTCTCATGCCTAAGAGCTTCTCCATGCCCCACTAATTTAGATTTTTGGGAGTTTGTTTTGACTTGGTCAAAACTAGAAAGAGTTTGGAAATTGTTTCCTACTTGGAAGAGTCTTCTTTGACCCAAACTCCTCCCTCCCTTTTGCACCAACTCTACCCACGCCCCTTTATCTTATTGGGCCCTTTTTCCCTTTGTTTTTTGCATGAGAATCGGTAGTTACATGAAAAAATAAGTGGGAGGGGCGTCCAATTAGAAAGAGTTTGGAAATTGTTTCCTACTTGGAAGAGTCTTCTTTGACCCAAACTCCTCCCTCCCTTTTGCACCAACTCTACCCACGCCCCTTTATCTTATTGGGCCCTTTTTCCCTTTGTTTTTTGCATGAGAATCGGTAGTTACATGAAAAAATAAGTGGGAGGGGCGTCCAAGAATTGGACGCCCCATAGAAGTTCCCCCTTTGACTAGGTTTTGACCTAGTTTTGCAGTAAAAAGGGGCACCTCCTTTGAGATGGTTAGAGGATGTGATAAATCACATAAAAATTATGAAAAATTAGATGAGAAGGAGGTAAAGGTATGGAGGATTTGTGGTGCCAAGATTCTTGGATAAGAGCCCTCAATTAAGACATCAAAGGTTGATGCCTTGAAGAGACAAGGTAAGAGAAGATTGTCTTCTCTTATTTTTTCTTTTATATTTCTCTCTTTCTATTTTATTTATAATTTCTATATGAAAAAAAATCTGAAGAGAGAGAGAGGATTTGGGTGTGGGGATGAGTGCTCCAAGTTGTTGGGGTATGGTGTTAATTTTTTGGACATGATCAGATCATATCCTAATGAGAGAAGGAGAAGAGAAGAAAGGTCTTCTCTTAGGGTTTCTTGGAGAACCCTTCCTCTCCAATTTTTGTGAGAATTTTATATGATGAAAATAAAAAATATTAGATCTAAAAACTTAGAAAAAATTCTCGAGGAGATGATCTCCTCTTATCCTAGTATAGAGATGTTTTAAGGACATCAACCATTGATGTCCTGAAGGAGAAGATTTATTTTCTCTTAGAATTTATTTTTTTTGGATTTTATTTTCTAATTTATGAAACATCCAAGGATTGGATTCCTCCCTTATTCCTCCTCATGTTCTTTATCTCTTGAAGTGTCCAAGAGATCCGAAGAACATGTACTTAATTAACCATCAAGAGGGATCCGCGAGAAGCTAGCACTTCGAGTGGATCTTCGTTCAACGAACCTCCGATCTATGTTGCAAATTCGTGTAGATCACCTATAAAAGTCGGATGCTTGTGCGGCTTTAAAGACAACAACAAATTCAACCATGGAGTTCTCGACCCATGCAAAGGTAAGAGATCTGATCTCTTGGTGACCTAGATACGATCTAGGATTAGATCTAGAATTATTCTAGATCTAGGTATTGATATGATCAATACCACTTATGATTAATTTAATTTTAGATTTATATTTACATCATAACATATTATAGATCCTTGATGTAGGATTTTATAATTTGATTATATGCATGTTGTAGATTAAATAGTTTAATCCATGTCTTCTACTGCTCTATATTTTGAAAAAGTTTTGAAATCTATGCATAAAACCTTGCATGTTTCCCAACAGTGGTATCAGAGCATCTAGGTTCTTTTATAATATGTTCATATATACTTAAAAATAAATTTAAAAATTAAAATTAATTAAAGATCACACATACTGCCATAAGGTTGTCCTGTTGTAAGGTTAACCCCTTATAATGAAAAGGTTGTCCTAGTATGTGCTGATCTGAATCTGAATCATGAATAATTTAGATTAGATCTAAAAAAATTTATGATTCAATTTTTTAATTTAAATCTAAAATTAAATAGATATTTGATCTATTTTAAATTATTTAGATTAGATTTAAATAATATCATGATTGCATATACTGCCATAAGGTTGTCCTACTATAAGGTTTATCCCTTACAGTGGAAAGGTTATCCTAGTATGTGCTGATCCGAGAAACCTAAGTCATAAATATATTAGATGAGATCTAAAGTAATTTATGATTTATTTTTAGATTTTAAATCTAAATTTAAATGGTTTATGATCTGATTTTGATCATTTAGATGAGATCCATGTGATATGTTTCATGTTTAGATCTAGATCCTTATGTTGCATATGTTGGACATGTAGCTTTTATTTTTGAATCTAGAATGAATATGTATGATGTATTTATTTTATAGAATTTTAAATTGTGAACTTACTTTCTACAAAATCCTAGATTCAAAATCCTAGGACATAATCTAAATAATGAAACAAATCAGATCTAAAATCATGTATTGAATATGATTCAATGTAAATTATTTACAATTTAAAAATATTTTAAATAATAAAACCAAAACTAGTTCTGAGGTTCCATAAATCCAAACTTTGAACTTAATTAAGAATTAAGTAATTATTTAGGATCTAGATTTGTGATTTGAAGATCCTAAGATAATTTCATAAAACTTGGGTTAAAGGATAATGGGTTAGTTCTGATCAGGTCATTAACTTGGTTAGACCTAGGGTTAGATTAAATATGAACTTAGTTAAGAAATTGATCAAACCTAATTAATAGTTAATTAAGATTTGGTCATTTTTTTTAATAGATCAATTCAATAGTTATAGTTGATCAAAGTCCATATATCTAACAAATGGATTTGACCGTGGCTCAATGGTCAAACCCGAGTCTTTAGGCAGACCAAATCAAAACTGACAAATCAATTGGTGTCTAAGATAAGTCTGACATTCTAGATCGATGGTTTTTAATTGACAGCTTACTTATCTGACCATTTCTGATGGTGTCTAAGGCAAGCCTTGGTAGACCCTCCCATCGATCTCACTTACCTGATCAATGTGGTTAATCAGATTTTGATTAGGTTGCTTATTGATTTGAGCTAACCCATATCACATAAAAAATCAGTGAGACTGATATAGATGCCCATGGACCAAAATTGATCATAATCCTCATTAGTGACTTGTGAAGTCAGTGGGAGGACCTGACTTGGTAAAGTCAGTGCGAGCAAATTGGTCTATATTCTTTTTATCCTTAAAACACTAATAGTTTAAATTCTCTAAAATTATTAGGTCCTTAAAATAACAAAATTATGGAGATAACCAAGTCATAGCCTCCCATTAAGGTGTTTGATAATGAGTCCATTAACTCAATAATCATTGGAGGCCCATAGGCCTGGTGCTTGTTGTCTAATGAAATTATCATTCATCATATGACGATTTGGATGTGTCTCTCTAATGGTGGTTAGATTGACCAACCATAGTTGGACTTAATCATTCGTTAGTTAGATGCGCCAAGTATGCTCATGTTAATGGTTAGACCTAATTGGATCCTTACAGTGGAGGTCCTAGCCTACTAATTAGGTTTCTAGGGCAAAATTAAATTACTAGTTATTTAAAGAAATAATTGATTATGAACCTACGCTTGATGTACATGGGTTGACCAACCATAGTTGGGCTTATGTGTAGTTTATGTGGATTCTTGTACCTACTAGAGAATTAAAGTAATTCTCCAAATTGGAGGTAGAGGCTATCAATTCGAATAAAATAGTGGAAGAACCTTTAGACTGAAGTCCAAGTCTTTAGGCTTAATATAATTCATATACTTAGGTCAATATTCTTTTTTCTCAAATTAAGGCTAAACCCTAATTGCTCCTATCACTGTTAGATAGTGATGACTTATGGGACCCAACTTCGATAATTAGTATCGAAAGTTGAATTTGGTTCAGCAGTACGAATGGATTCGTACTGGGGCTTCTAAGCCTAGTCAAAATAATTAGTCCAAGGTTAATCCAAATCAAGCATAGTGCTTCTAATGTTAGAAGCAGGGTCATAGGAAGAAGAATTATCTTGCTTCACTTGACCATAACAGGCTGAACAAGAGAAAGGAGCAAAAGTTGCTCATTAAAGATGTTATATGATAACACCTTAAAATTATTCTGTAAATAATTCTACTACATGGGTATTAGATGCCGGTAGTCTTATGCAATTTGTTGCAAAGACTACAAGTAAGTGGGATATTTGAAAATGATGAGAAATATCTGAACATTGGGGATAGAAGTCTTGTTCCAATTCTAGCTTTAGGATTTGTCAAGCTTATTTTCAATAGATGTCATTTTGAGTGATTATCACTATTGTCCATTGTTTATGATAAATGTGATCTCTGATGGCCTTTTGCTTAGAGATGATTATCATTTATCAATAAAAGATATTATTATGATATTATTATGAATAATATTATAATAATATATTGATAATAAAAAATAATATTTAATATTTATATAGCTTGTTAAGTGTAATGTTCACACCTAAGTTAGATTATGTCATGAATATCTATCTTTGGTGTTATAGGCTTAGTCATCTTAATAAGAACAGGATGAACGGGTTAGCTTGAGAGGAAAATCTCGACATCAATGATTGTAAATCATTGTTAGCTTATGAATCTTATTTTTTTTGGAAAGATGACAAAGTCATCTTTTACTGAAAAAGGTAAAGGAGCCAATAAAGTTTTAAGTCTCATATATGGTGATGTATATGGACTTATGAACTTAAGTGCCAAAGAAAGATATTAGTATTTCATTATAGATGACCTATCTGGGTATGGGTTCGTCTGGTCTAAATCATTTGAAATGTTCAAATGATTCAATAATGAAAGAGAAAAATAAACTAAAAAGGTATTAGAACTCTTCGATCAGGTCGAGGAGGCGAATACTTATTCAGTGAGTTTTTGACATATCTAGGAGAGAATTGGATTCTCTCTCAAATGGATTTCTTTTTGAATCATAGTGTATCTGAAAGAAGAAATTGAACTTTATTAGACATGGTTCAATCTACTATATGATTCACTTGTCTGCCTATTTCAGGGTTGTGCTCTTGTGGCTACTAATTTTACTCTGAAATAGGTTCTGAGTAAATTTGTCGCATAGATTCCATATAGGATATGGATCAGGCATAGACCTAGACTCTCTCACTTTCGAGTTTGGAGTTGATCGGCCTATTTCATATATTTGCACACAGATAAACTTGGATCCTGGTCCAATAAGTATTTAAGGGTTATTAATTCTACTATGCTAAAGAACATAAGATGTTCATCAGCAGTAAGGCATTCCTTTTGGAAAGAAGTTTCTTAGAGAAAAAACTGATGCCTATTAAGTTAAACTTGAAAAGTTTGACTAGTAGAAAAGAATCGATGTAATCTAGTAAATCTACAGAACTAAATTTGATCAAATCAAATCTAGAGCCCATTAAAGTATCACCTTTAAGGAGATCTGAGAGAGTACTGCATCAGCTGGATAGATACTTCAGTATCTAGATCCAGGATGGCGATCCTATTAAGCTCGATGAGAACAACAAGGATCCGATCACCTATAGGGATACAATGCAGTGATCTGGAGCCACATGATCCAAATTGAAGTCCATGGAAATCAATAGTGTATGGACACTAGTTGATTCACCTAAAGGGATAAAATTCATTGGGTGTGAATAGATTTTCAAAAGGATCAGAGTAGCGCAGACAGGAAGGTAAAGACCTTAAAGCCCATCTGGCTATTACCTCAGAATTAGAACATACATTTTGAACGTATGCCTTTCTTATGAACAAAGATAAATCCTGTATTTATAATTGGATAAAATATTCTGTAGTGTTATTCCTTGTGTTGTCTGTGGATAAAATTCTCTTAATCGAGAATGACATCCCAGCATTGCAAAGAATAAAGATTTAGCTGCCATCTTATTTCTCCATGTACGTGATCAGACATGGTATACTCACTAGAGGTAGTGAGCAGATATCAATCTAATCTAAGTGAGAGCTACTGGAAGATTGTATAGACAATCCTTAAATATTTGAAAAATACTAAGATCTAGTGACCAAATATGGAAGTACTGACTTAAAACATGTTGATGTTTTAATTTCAGTCAGAACAAGATGATAACTAGAGAATGTCGGCTCATATCCTAATTGTAGGAGCAATTTGTTGGAAAGGTTTCAAGCAGGATACTTTAGCCTATTCAGTTAGTGATGTGGAGACATCGTGGCATATGATGCTGCCATATAAGCTATATAGTTGCTGAGGTTCAATAGCAGATTGGGAGTGGCACCCTTCATCGATGGTCCAGTCCTATCGTAGCACTGGAGCCATAGCTCAGACTAAAGAACCAAAGAACCAGCATATTTTGCATTGCTATCACCTTTGATTTTTTATCAAGGTGACGTCGATCTTTAGAAGATCGATGGAAAAGGAGAACTTGACCGACTCATTTGCTAAGGCCTTGGAACTGAGTTCTACGAACTCAAATGGAAGATAGGATATTTGATATCATTCTGATTGGCTTTAGTCCAAGTGGGAGTTATTCGAAAATATGTTCTAAAGCCAATCATCTAAGTATAGATAATTGGAATTAGTATATGAATTATCTAATAATAATAGTTATTTAACTGGTTCATCATAAAAGTTCTATCTTTCTTAAATGAACTCCTAAATTATGATGAAGTTCTTAGAACCACAATCAATTGATAAAGGAGAATTTATCGGATGGTTCTTAAATTATTCACAACCAAATGATAAATTATTAACAAGGATGATAACTTATCAAGTATAGGTTGTTGTATGCCATATGCGTTGGTTGTCCTCGTAACCAAGTAGTGTGGAGACACTAGTAAGACATCCAGATGAGATGTAGGAGTACATCTGCACTGAACATGACCAATGTAGTACTCTACTATCAAGAGTAGCTAGCTAAGGCCAATGGATATAAGTATCCCTCTGACCTGAGATCACCATGATAACTTGCAAGCAACTCACTGTAATTTGGTGCTAGACTACCTGTATCTCTAATATAGGTTTGAAAGATTTTTAGGTACAGTCAAGTACTTGTAAAGTCGGTGTGTGAGTCAAGATGGGATTGACCACTCCTGATTAACTTTAGGAAGAGAATGATTCGCTGTGTTTCAATTTAGCAAAATCTAGGCCTGGGTAATTCTCATGAAGTGTCACGAAATTTGTAAAATTTTGAGACACAATAGCGATGACTGGTATGAGTGCTGATAGCATACTTGAAGTCATCTTGAGCATTATTGGTCAAAGGGATGAATTATATGGTAACCATGAGCTAGGATTCTAAGAATGTTGCTTTGCATACATTCGACCTATCCGGATGTCGGAAATCATTACTAGATGGTAACTTTGATTGGTACAAAAATTGGTTCCTATACTACTGACTTAGGTTCGAACCTATGGGATCATACACATTAGAACTTGTAATCTGATCAGATGGTAAATCGATGATTGAGAATCATTTTGAGGTCAAACATTCAATGCAATTGATGTTTGACCTAATGCAAGTATTGCAGGAATATCGATTAGCAATTGGATTGCTAATTGACTCAATTTGATTGAGCAATCGGGCTGAGATCAAGTATAATTAAATTAGATTTAATTAGAATTAGTTTGAATTTAATTAGATTAAGTCTAATTAGTTTATTGGATAAGCCAATTGCAAGGGAAGAACAATTCCTTATTTGACTAGGACTTGAGTGCACCAAATTGATTTAGCATTTAAATTAAATTTAAATTTTGATTTAATCTGATTTAATTAAGCTTTTAGTTGGACTAGGATCATCTTTAATTGGGTTATATTTAATCTAATTTAAATAATATTTAAATTAGATTTAAAATATTTTGACCTAGTCAAATAAGAGGAGTTCTAGTTAGACTGGGACTCTCTCTCTTTCTCTTGCACCTAAGAAAGCCCACGGCCACCTTTCTTTTTTTTGAGGTTTACATATAATTTCCCATGCCTAAGAGCTTCTCCATGCCCCACTAATTTAGATTTTTGAGAGTTGGTTTTGACTTGGTCAAAACTAGAAAGAGTTTGGAAATTGTTTCCGACTTGGAAGAGTCTTCTTTGACCCAAACTCCTCCCTCCCTTGTGCACCAACTCTACCCACTCCCCTCTATCTTATTCAACCCTTTCTCTCTTTGTTGTGCATGAGAATCAGCGGTTATATGAAAAAATAAGTGGGAGGGGCATCCAAGAGTTGGACACCCCATAGAAGTTTCCCCTTTGACTAGGTTTTGATCTAGTCTTGCAGTAAAAAGGGGCACCTCCTTTGAGATGGTTAGAGGACATGATAAATCCCAAAAAAATTATAAAAAATTAGAGGAGGAGGAGAAGGTGTGGAGGATTTGTGGTGTCAAGATTCTTGGAGAAGAGCCCTCAATTAAGACATCAAAGGTCAATATCTTGAAGAGACAAGGTAAAAGAAGATTGTCTTCTCTTATATTTTTTTTTTATGTTTCTCTCTTTCTATTTTATTTATAATTTTTATATGAAAAAAATCTGAGAGAGAGAGAGAGAGGATTTGTGTGTGGGGATGAGTTTTCCAAGTTGTTGGGGCATGGTGTTAAATTTTTGGACATGATCTAATCATATCCTGATGAGAGAAGGAAAAGAGAAGAAAGGTCTTCTCTTAGGATTTTTGGAGAATCCTTCCTCTCCAATTTTTGTGAACATTTTATATGATGAAAATCAAAATATTAGATCTAAAAACTTAAGAAAAATCCTAGAGGAGAAGGTCTCCTCTTATCCTAGCATAGAGATATTTTCAGGACATCATCCATTGATGTCCTAAAGGAGAAGATTTATCTTCTCTTAGGATTTATTTTTTTTATTTTATTTTTTAATTTATGGAAGATCCAATGGTTGGATTCCTTTCTTATTCCTCCTCGTGTTCTTCATCTCTTAGAGTATCCAAGAGATCCGAAGAACATGTATTTGATTAACCATCAGGAAGGATCCGCAAGAAGCTAGCACTTCGAGCGGATTTTCGTTCGACGAATCTCCGATCTATGTTGCAGATTCGTGTGGATCACCTATAAAGGTTGGATGCTTGTGCGGCTCCAAAGACAATAACGGATTCAACCGTGGAGTTCTCGACCCGTGCAAAGGTAAGAGATCTGATCTCTTGGTGATCTAGATGCAATCTAAAATTATTTTAGATCTAGATATTGATATGATCAATACCACTTATCATAAATTTAATTTTAGATTTATATTTGCATCATAACATGTTATAGATCCTTGATGTAGGATTTTGTTATTTGATTACATGCATATTGTAGATTAAATAGTTTAATCTTTATCTTCCGCTGCTCTATATTTTGAAAAAGTTTTGAAATCTATGCATGAAACCCTAAATATTTTCCAATAATACTTGCCTCTCTTGCCACCAAAAGTCTCTGCTGATGGTTGTAATCCATTGCCGCCATCACCACTAGTAAGCTCTTCCCCCTCCCTTTCCTTATTTTGGCTTGGGATGCCGCCACCATAAGAGCAAGGATCACCGCCCCTTTTCCCTCTCTCGAATCTCTTGTGCATGGCCGGACTGCTACCCCTAGCTGCCACCAGCCATGCCACCACTTTTCCTTCCCCTCCACCTATCCCAATTGCGCCACCGCTCTCTTCCTTCCTCGATTTTCAAGAGCAATAAGAGGGCTCTATTTCAACCAGATAGAGAAGAAAGAGAAGAGAGAGAAAGAGAAAAAAAAAAAGAAGAGAGGGAGATAGAGTCAACCTCTCGAACCCATCATGTGAATCGAACTCCAATCCGACTGAGTTTATATTGACCTAAACCATATAGATCCAACTTATGAATCGGCCCAAACCATGACTTGCACCAGGACTATAAGCCGATCGAGACCAAGCCCTAATTGAGAGTCTCTCTCTCTTTCCATCCAACCATTCTCAATTGAAGGCTAATGGCTTTGTTAATTTATTTGATCAAAGCCTTCACTGTTTGAGGAGTGCTGGATCTAGGGATAGACAAGCGTGCCACTTTTGAATTTGATTGTCGGTAAGCTTCTTTTATCTCTAAGATTTTCTTCAAGTATTAATTTTTCAAATTAGAAGTCATATATATATAAATTTTGAGTATTAGAATTAAGAAGTTTAGAAAATATGTGTGAAAGAACATTCAAAAATCTTGGATCAAGCATAATGGTACTCTGGTATGATCTCAAAGATTTTCCTATTTTTAATATTGCATATATTTTTAATATGGCATGATCAAGCATAATATTAAATTTCTTTCTTGTTCACAAAATATGAAAAATTGACTGATATTGATATGAGAATAAATGTATTTATGAGATTAGAGAAATTAATTTTAAAAATATTTATGTTCATACTGGATGTTATGAATTTATGAAAAACTTTTTATTTGACTATGATTCGGATCTAGCCAATAGGATTGATCATTGATCACATGTCAGAAACTAGTTTTTTTCAGACTTAGCTAGTCAAGGCTAATCATTGGTAGATCTAGTTCTTTTGGACCAAGCCAGTTAGGGCTAATCGCTAGTATACACTTATGTATCGCGTGTATATATTTCAAAACTAATCTTTTTGCTTTGTCATAGAGCTAATCATAGCTTTGTAAATTAGAGCTAGTTCCTTTCAGACCTAGCTGGTCAGAGCTAACTACTGGCATACACTGATGCATCGTATATTTATTTTTTAGGAACTAGTCTCTTTCGGATCTTATCACGAGGCTGATCGTGACTGTAGTCACTAAAGACTAAGAGAGGATTTTTAGTTTTTACTATTATATATGGCATACTTTAAAAAAAATATGTTGTTATATATTACTATTAAATTATTATAAAAAATTAATTATGCTTGATCGTTCAGAGATTTGGTAACTTACTAAGCCCGTAAAGCTCACTTTTTTTTTCTATTTTTTTATTTTAGATCTAAAAGATCTTTCAAGACCTGGAACCGATCGGTGAGGATCATAGATCTTAGGTGTTATTTACATGGTTGTTTTTGAATAAACATTATTTGGATGTTTGTTGGACCTTTGTTTTATTTCTTATTAGCCTAGAAAAATTTATCTTTCTGTTAAATAAAAATTAATGAATTTGCTTTTACCACTGCCTAAGATTGATATGAATACATGTGAACATGAAGGCAGGCCTTGCATGTCCTATGGGCTTAAATTCTAAGGATGCGCATCCATCCATCACATGCCCAATTCGAACCTCAAGTCGAGGTGTCATAAATTAAATGGTATCAGATTTTGGGTGTAGGATCGTTGGAACTTAAGTTAGTGAAAGTAGGATAAAATTTTGGTTTTGATTAGATATCTTAAAATAATTACTAGTGCTGAAAGTCAATGGAGTTGTTACATAATACTTAATATGCTCCTTAGGACTGAAGCATAGCAGACTGACATAGTTAAAATCTTGAACAAAGTCATCAAGGTTAAAAAAAATTATATAGAAGGATATACTTCAAGTAATCTAGATGAGTTGTGTTATATTGTGTTTGCATTTAATTTGGGATTCTAAACTTATGTAGTTATTGATAACAATTTTAATTTTGTTAAAGGTTATCGTATAGCAAATTATGGATGTGATTTGGAAATTGGTGGGAATTGGAAGAATTCAGTTCTCTTGTTGAAATGGAATGAAGTTAATTAAAAGCATGAACAATTATCTTGAATAATTTCTTTACTTGATGTTTTCAATGGACCTTCTAAGTTAAAGATGACCATACTCTCTAATTATGATAGTCTAGCAGATTTACAAGATCATGACAATTGAGTTGAAAATGTATATGATTGAAATATTATAAATAAAAGTATTTTTCTTATTGACAGAATTGATATTGTGATGAAATTATGAGAGCCTATGTCTTGAAGTTTCTATTAAATCTCATAACTAGTTTGCTAGATTTTTATATTGAATTATTTTGAAAGTTAAAAATTGGATTTATAAGATGATCATAGATCTTGTACAACTATTATTGAAGTGCCGATGGAATTTCATGTTGATTTTTTTATAGAGACTTTGAGAAGTTTAAATGAGTTTGACCTAGAAGAAAATATTCTAAAGGATTTATCATGCTTACAAGCGAGTTAATTTTGAAACTTTTGACTCATTGGAATATAGAGTTGTCTTTCTCAAAAGAGAAAAATTGATTGTGAATTGTTTACTTCAAATTATTTAGAGTTGTTTTACCTCAAATTGGATTTAGGATTTAATATCTTGACCATAAAATGGTACAATATGAAAATTATCGTGAGGATTAATCATGATCTAGTACACCGAATAGTAAGGACAAAAGTCCTTACTTGGACTTTATAAAATTTTTGGATCTAGAATCATTAGGAAATTTTGGATAATAATTACTAGAGTTGTGCAACAAAAGTACGGCTGATTGAATTATAAAAGATGGGTAGCAAATTATAGATGTGATCCAAAATTGGTGGAATTGATCTCATCATGAAATTGTAGAGTCGATATCGTAATGGAGTTTCTAAAGAAATCTTCACTAGATTCTAGATTTTTGTGTAAATTATTTTTGGAGTTTAAAAAAAAGTAGGTTTAAGAATCGATTATGGATCTTGCATCACCAGTTTTGAAATGCTAGTAGCATTTTAACTTGGGATTTTGCAATTTATTGGAGCTTGATCTAGAGATGATTTAGCTCAAATCAGATTTGGAATATAATAACTTTATGGCAATTACCTCAAGGGTTAATGAGAGTCCAATATATTTGGAAAGTAAGGACAAAAATTTTTGTGTGGATTTTATAAAAATTTTGATCATTAAGAAATTTTAAAAAAATATTGATCATAGTTGCACAATAGAAGCATGGTGGCTTGAGTCATTTAAAAGCTCATGAAAAATATTGATTGTCATTTGAAATATTATATGATGGAAGATCTGATTTTTCAATTAAAAAAAAATTGATTCTTAGGCTAATCGTGATATGGCTATGTTATTCTTTCAAATAGATTCAATGATTGTAGGCTGCACTAAGAAAAACTTTTAGCAACTCATGTCTAGGGTTAATTGATTACTGATTTAATTTAGTCTAAGTTGTTGAGCATCTGAATTAATCATGTATTGTTTATTTTCCTCCTTATAATCTCAACTCCAACTTAGAAATCATGATATCATATTCTTATTTTCTCAAACTTGCTATTATAATTCAATGTGGATCACATTCATACTTATAATAGATTCTTGCTATCAATGCCATCACCATATAATCATGATCGCCCTCATAGCCATCTTATGATTTGACTCTAAACAATATTGATCATTATACATGCCAAATCCATTTCAATCTCTATGCTAAATATAATTAATCTTAACTTATCTTGTTGTGAGGATTTAACCCAACTCAATTTTGAATGAACTCACATTCATATCAGGATGATGATTTTAAATCTTAGACTTGTAGTCACTTAATTAGTGTCGACCATATTAGTCTAAATCTTAAATTTAATAGAAAGCTTCTTAAAATTGATCCAAATTCGATTATCGCACTAACTTTAATCGAAGAGAAATGAGATCTTGAATTGTATATTACTTAAGGGGCAAAATTCTAGAGCTAGCATAGAGGTCGGATTATATGGGATAGAAGTATGTATGAGGATTGTGATTGATCTAAGTGATTGAATTGCTTGCAGGTATTTGAGTGGTGTGATCATATAATTAATTTGATAAGAGCACTTTTAACTTTGAAAGACCAAGATATTTTTCAAATTTTGAGGACAAAATTTTGAGGGGAGAATGTGAAGCTTAGCCCGACTAGGCCTACTTTGGGATAAAGTTGGCAAGCATTACCAGCTTCAATTTAAAATTTTCAAAAAAAAAGTGGATCGAAGTAGGGGAAATCACGATCCCCTACTTTGATCATCCGTTGTGAGGGATAAGGCCACATAATGATGGTTGGTACGAGCATCATAGGCTAGTGGAACAGTTGATGACCATTGGGGGCCGATGCAATCGATGAAGGGTTGGCCTTATTCCTTCAGTGGCCATCGATTAAAGCCCCCTCCGATTAGTTTGTCCATCAAAAACTCTTTCTGCCTTCTACTTATTCTTCACCTCTGGCCGATGACCTTAGGTACCATACTTATTTCTATTCAGTGACCAAGTATGGGTGCAGTTAAGTACTTGATTTATCGGTGCATAAGTCAAGATGGGATTGACCCCTCTAAGTGTTGGAGCAAGTGCATCACTATATTTTAATTTAGCAAATCTTTAGCCGAGATAGTCCATATGATAGATGCTAAAGTTTGAAATATAATGTGGATGAACTTTTAGGATTGGCAGTTAACCCTACATCATCTTATGAGTATCATGGTCTAGGGGATGAATTATACGGTAACCATATGCCATAAATTCATTGAAGTTGCATTATGATTTTTGATCTATCCGGATGTCAAGTATCATTGCTAGATGGTCACATCGATTGGTATAGAAAATTAGTTCCTATACTACCAACTTAGGATTTGAACCTATGGGGTCATATACAATAGAAGTTCCTACCTGATCTGATGGTTGATCAAAGAATTCTACTAGATTGGGACTCAGTTATTATTGGAGGATTAATTAGTAATTAGATTGCTAATTAGTTTAATTTGACTGAGTGATGAGAAATTGATCAAGTCTAATTGAATTTGATTCAATTAAGTTTGACTTGATCAGATCATGTGATGATCTAATCGAGAGATGGATCCTGATTTGATTAGGGGTTGGACTCGATTAATTTTTAATTTGATTAGAAATTAATAAGTTGGGTTAAAACCTAATATGATTGGGTTTATCCTAGTTTTAATTAGTCAAGATAAATTGGTTTGGATGAAACCAATTTGATCGAATTCAAAGCTAGTTTGAATTCCTATCTCCCTGCGCCATTGACCTTCGACCCATTCTTTTTCTTCATGCATATTAGGAATGTGCGTGAGTTTTCTCCACACCAGAAGGAAGTTGTGCGCCTCCTCTTATCTATTTTTGACCTCGTCCAAGTGTTGGATCAGATTAGATTGAGAGCAAGTTGAATTTTGAATTCAACTTATATTGGTTAGTTTGATTGAAACTTTTCAACTCCCTCTCATCCTCATCTCCATGCCCTAAGCTCTCTTTCTCTCACACATTTTTATGCATTCTAGGTATGGGCGCATAGAAGGAGAGTCTTCTACGTGTCAACCTCTTGGGATTTGCATTGGAATGGATTAGAAGTCCTCTTGAATTTTGAATTCAAGAGATTAGTTGAAACAAGTTCAACCAAACCTATCCTTATCCTCCCATGCATAGACACCTATGAGAAAATGGATTTTTTCTGGGCATGTGAAATGGGATCTATGTGAGAAATCAGATGAGAGGCCTTGGGTGTGCGTGAGGTAATGAAGGATTTCTATGCGACAGAAATTAGAGAAGGGTACTACCTTCTGGGCGTGAGGTTTTTTCATAGAGAGAAAGGGATCAAGGTTCTAAAGGGTGAGTGCTGAATCCTAAAGTAGAGACTCTAGATTTGGATGGAGAGTTTGAGTGCCAGATCTCCATCGGCTTTTACCATCATCTCATCTTCTTCCATTGCATCTTTTGATTTTGGAGCATCCAAAAGATCAGGAGCAGTCTATCGATTAGATCGACGAAGGTTGGCTATCGAAGGTCCTAGAGAGGAGCTAGCACTCTGGAGGGACTGATTAGGAATAGGGGCTTCATGTGGACTCATCATAGAGGTCAGGCATATGTGCGGCTGCAACGAGATATGAGAGCAATTTTTTGGTGGATCCAGATTACGGTAATCATCTACCTGTGCATAGATACTATGCTCTGAACATAGATCAGTGAGCAAATATGATTTGCTAATCGATTACATTTTATTTTTTTAATGCATATTAACATGTCAAAGATCCTAAAGTAGGGTTTTATGATTAGATTATAACATGCAGTAAATTAATGTAGATTAATTTAGCTTTCGCGGTCATTTTTCAAAAAAGTTTTGAAAAGCATGCTTAGAACCCTGCTAGGTTCTCTTTAGATGGTATCAAAGCAATAGAATGCTCGATATATTTTTATATAAATTAAAAAAAATTTAATGTATAACATAATAATTGCATAGACTATAGGTTGTCCTGCTGTAAGGTTTATCCCTTATAGTGGAGAGGTTGTCTTGGTACATTACGCTCTATAACATTGATCATAAAATTTTAGATATGATCTAATAAATTTTTATGATATATTTTGAATTGATTTTAATCTAAATTTCATCATGAATTAGTGTTTAGATTAGATCTAAATATTTTATGATTTTTTATGTAATATACATGGGTTTAGATTAAACCTAAATAGGATCTTGTGAAGGTTCTATTCGTTGGTCGAGCCGACTGTCTCAGGAATTGAGCCAGCTCAACTAGCATGCCAGCCTAAAACGGTCTTTGGACTACTGCTCTAGCTAACTCGATTAGGAATCGAGCTGGCTTGGCTTTTACTCGAGTTGGTTGGGATTGGATTTGAGCCAGCTCGATTGAAAGTCAGCCTTTTGGACTTTTGCTCGAGCTGCTGTCTCAGAAATTTAGCTGACTCGACTTTTGATCGGGCCAGCTTGGATGGGATTCGAGCCAGCTCAACAAAATATTGGGTTTTTGATTTTTCTACTCGAGTCGGCTATCTCAGGGACCAAGTTAAGCTCGGCTTCTACTTGGGCCAGCTTGGATGGGATCTGAGCCAGCCCGATCGAGAAGTTAGCTAAAGCTATTTGATTGCTATTTTTGATTGAACAAACCTACAACTAGTGCTTGTTTGTGAAATAAGCTGACCCATTTTGAAATGAGTCGACCTATTTAATGAAATAGTGCTAGGTTGTAAAAAATCTTTTAAAAACTAAAAATTATTTTTGAAATGCCGAATCCCAACCCATCAGCCCAAAACTTAATTAAAAAAATTAAGTATTGTCTAATAGGGTCTAGAATTATGAATTAAAGATCCTAAGATAAATTCATAATTTTGAGGGTTAAAGGATTAAATGAATTAGGTCCATTAATTGGGTTAGACCTAAGGTTAGTTAAAGAATGGATTAAACTAGAGTAATTAATCAAATCTAACTAAGTATTGACTTAGATTAGATCAAGGATACTCTAAACTCAACTTCAATAGTTGTAGTTGAATGAGTTTATATCTTTAACAAGACTAAGATGGGCTTAATTCTTGGCTAAGCGGTCTAGCCCATAATTACTAGGTTGATTTGATTAAACCTAATTAATCGGTTGGCATCTAAGATAAGTCTGGTAGTTTAGACTAGTAGTTTTTAATTAGAAGCTACTCGCACTGATTCGATCTTTGATGAGTTAATGGCATATTTCTTCCACTGATCTCACTTACCTGGCCAACTTGGTTGATTAGGATTTGATTAGATCACTTAGTGATTCAAGCTAATCCATGTCACTAGGAATCAGTTTGATTGATTTTAATTCAGTAAGACTGAATTAGGTGCCCATAGACCAAAATTGATCTTAGTCCGCATCAATTGACTTGGTGAAATCAATGGAAAGTTTTAACTTGATGAAGTCAGTGGAAGAAATATGGTCCGTATCCTTTCTATCTCAAATCATAAGTAAATTAAATTTTCTAATTTATTAGATCCTTAAAATGATAAGGTTATGGGGATAATTGAGTCATAGCCTTCCATTAAGATGAATAGTAATGAGTCCAATTTTTTAGGTGGACATTGGAGGTGCCTTACTTCTGGTATTCATCTAGATATTGGAATTACTATCCATCATATGATGATTAGGTCACACTCTCTGAATGACGATCAGGTTAGCCAAAGCTTTTCTCGAGCGTAGTTTTCATTCGCTTGATGCACCAAAGTCGATCATGTTAATGGTTGGACCTAATCGAACCATTTTAGTGGAGGCCAAAGCCTACTGATTTAATTTCTAGGGCAAAATCTAAATTACTAAAAAAATTTTAAAAAATAATTGATTGTGAACCTACCTATAGATGCATGTAGGTTAGCCAGAGCTTTTCTCGAGCCCATTTATATTTTGTGTGGATTCCAGTGTCCACTAAGAAATTAGTGTAATTCCTTGAATTGGAGGTAGAGGCTATCAATTTATTTAAAAATAGTGGAAGGACCTTTAGACTAAAGTCCAAGTCTTTAGGGTTAATTAATTCAAGTACTAATTATTAAAAAATATATCTCAAAGCCAATCGTCAGCCTATTGATGGTTGAGCTATTTTATAAATATAATTAATTTATTAATTAATAAAATATATTTTTGATATTTTTATCATAAGTTTTCATCTTCTAACAAACTTCATTATTGTAATGAAGTCCTTAGGACTATTTAGGTTTGATAAAGAGAGAATTTATCGATTAGTCTTTAAAATTATTCATGACCAAATGATAAGCTGTTAATTAGGATGAGAGCGTCTATCGAGCATAGGTCGCTGTATGCTATATAAGTTGGTTGTCCTCTTAACCAAGGAGTGTGGAGACATCACTGTATGCTATATAAGTTGGTTGTCCTTTTAATCAAGGAGTGTGGAGATACTAGTATGGTATATAGATGAGATGTAGGGATACATCATCACTGAACGTGATCAACTCTAGAGTATTTTATTATCGAGAATGTCTCTGATAGGATATAGGTATAAGTATCCTTTAGATCTGAGATTACCTCAGTGGCTTGCAAGCAACTCATTATGCTTTAGTTCAGACTAATTGAATTTTTAATTCAGTAATAGAAGGCTTCTGGGCACAATCAAGTACTTGCAAAGTCGGTGTGTGATCAAGATGAAATTGACCACTCTAAGAGTTAGAGAAGAATATATCACTATATTTCAATATAGCAAAACCTTAGCCAGGATAATCCATCAAATATTTTTAATATTTTAAAATATAATATGGATAATCTGATCAAAGTTGATAATTGAACTCTAAGGTGTTCTACGAGCACTTTGGTCAAGAAGAAGAATTATATAAAAACTATATCAACATGGATTCTAAGAATGTTTTTCTACACATTCGACCTATTCGACCGTCGGGTAACATTGCTAAATGGTTACTTCGATTGGCATAAAAATTTATTCTTATGCTACTAGTTTAGGTTCGGACCTATAAGGTCACATACATTAGAGTTCACGATCCGATCGGATGGTTGATTAATGATTAAGAATCGTTCTAAGATTAAACGATCAATACGATTGATGTTTAACCTAATGCAAGTATTGTGGTAGGATTGATTAGCAATTTGATTGCTAATTAGATTAATTTGATTAAACCAGAGGGATGAGATTAAGTTTAATTAAATATAATTTAATTAGATTTAGTTTGAATTTGATTGGATCAAGTCTAATTGATTTATTGAATAAGCCAAGTGCAAGGAAGAACTAGTCTTAGTTCAACTAGGACTTAGGTTAACCCAATTTTTAATTTGACTAAAAAATTAGTTCAGATTTAAATATAATTTAATATAATTTAATTATATTCTTAATTGGATTAAGATCTAATTTAATTGGGTTGGTTTATTTCTGATTTAATTTGGTTTGAGAAACCAATTTTAGATCAAGCCAAAAAAAGAATCCTAGTATGACTAGGATTGCATATCTTGTGGCACCTTGACCCCACCTTGACCCCACACCATTCTCTCTTTATTTTTAGTATTGAATCCCCTCTCCCCAGCCTTTCACACATGTCCCCTCTCCCTTTCTCTCTCTTATTTGGAATAAGTTATGGACATTGACTTAAGAAGGTAAGTTGTTGTGGTTTGTTTAGATTCTATGTGATAGAATCCCAACAAACTTGGATTCCTTCCCTTATGCTGCCCATACGTGATTTTCTTTCTTTGTTTTCCATGGTAAAAGAAAGCATTTTGTGTGCTAATCTTAGGTGGTCCACGGCATGGGATAAGAAGAGGGTGCCCAAGTGTTGGGCGCCACAACAACCTACTTTATATTCACTTGGGCGTTGACTCTCTTGACCTCGACGTAATCCTTTTTGAGGTAATTCCAGATGAGGTGGTATCGCCACTCAATGTGCTTGGATTTCTAGTGAGACCTCGGCTCCTTAGCAAGGGCTATGGTGCCATTGTTGTCGCAGTACAGAGGAATGACATCTGATGGCATTACTCCAATTTCTGCAACAAACTTCTTATACCAGAATGCTTCCTCCGCAGTCTCTGATGCAGCGATATATTCTGCTTCCATGATGGAATCTACTATCATGATTTGCTTAGAACTCTTCCAGCTGACAGCACCACCATTGCACACAAATAGACTCCCAAATGTCGACTTTCGATCATCTATATCGGACATGAAATCCGAGTTTGTGTATCCCTGGACTTGGAGTTCTTTGTTACCAAAGACCAACATCGTATCCTTAGTTCTTCTTAAGTACTTAAGGATACATTTCACAGAAGTTCAGTGTTCTTCACCTGGATTTGACTGATATCTGCTTGTGATACTCACAGCATGGGCTATATCAGGTCGAGCACATAGCATGGCATACATGAGGCTCCCTATTGCAGAAGCATAAGGGATTTTGCTCATGCATTCTATTTCCTCAGGTGTACTAGGGCACATCTTCTTGGAATGATGAATATCATGTCTGAAGGGTATTAATTTCCTCTTAGAGTTTTCCATACTAAACCTTTTTAGTACTTTCTCTATGTACATCTTCTGTGAAAGTCCTAGCATCCTATTCGGTCTATCTCTATAGACCTTAATTCCTAGAATAAAGGATGCTTCACCTAGGTCTTTCATGGAGAATTTCTTAGACAACTATATTTTGACTGTCGTCAACATGGGAGTATCATTCCCAATAAGGAGGATGTCATCCACGTATAATACGAGAAAGACAACAGCACTTTCACTGACCTTTTTGAAGACACATGGTTCCTCTTCATTTTTGATGAAACCAAATATTTTGATCACATCATTGAAACGAGTATTCCAGCTCCGAGATGCTTGCTTAAGTCCATATATGGACCTTTGCAGCTTGCAAACCTTGTGATCAGTATCACTGGATGTGAAACCTAGCAGCTGTTCCATATAGATATCTTTCTCAAGATGTCCATTTAAAAATACTATTTTCACGTCCATTTGCCATATTTCATAATCGAAATAGGCTGCAATGGCAAGCAATGTGCGGATAGATTTTAGCATAGCCACTGAGGAAAAGATGTCCTGATAGTCAATGCCTTCGCTTTGACTATAACCTTTTGCCACTAGTCTGGCCTTGAATATCTCCATATTTCCATCTGCACCAATCTTTCCCTTGAAGATCCATTTACACCCAATAGATACTATACCTTTTGGTGGATCTACCAAGATCCAGACTTAGTTTGAGTGCATCGAGTCAATTTCTGACTGCATTATCTCTAGCCATTTTTTGGAGTCGATATCTGATATCGCCTCATTGTAGGTTTCGGGATCATCACCATGAGCACCATTACCTACGAGGAACATTTTCTCTACTTTTTTTGAAATAATACCTAAGTATCTTTCAAGGGGATGGGAAACTCTTTTCGATTTATGAGGTGGAGGAGGTAATGTTCTTATTGGCTCAACCTAATTTGGTTCTAATTCGTCCTTAGCTCGTTGTATTTGTGAGCTTTCTCATCAAGCTTAATCTGCTTTCCAATGCCGCTATCTTGAATGAACTATTTTTCAAGAAAGATGGCATGTCAACTCACAATCACATTATGGTCTTCTAGAATGTAGAAATAATATCCTAATGACTCTTTAGGATATCCTATGAATCAAGCTCTGAAGGACCTAAACTCTAACTTGTCCGCTTATTGTCTTTTGACATGAGCCGGACAATCCCAAATTCTGAGATGACTCAGACTTGGTTTCTTACCGTGCCATATCTCATACGGTGTGGTAGGAATGGTTTTAGAGGAAACCCTATTCAGTAGATAAATTGAAGTTAACAATGAGTGTCTCCAAAGAAAATCAGGAAGGTCTGTGAAGCTCATCATGGATCGGACCATATCCAATAGAGTCTGATTTTTTCGTTTTAAAATTCCGTTGAGTTGAGGTGTTCTTGGGGGAGTCCATTGAGAGACTATGCCATTTTTTTTAAGATAGTCTAGGAATTTTTGGCTAAGATAATCGCCTCCTCGATCTGATCGAAGAATCTTAATAGATTTTTTAGTTTGTTTTTCTACTTTATGTCTGAATTCTTTGAACTTTTCAAAGGCTTCAGACTTGTGTCCCATAAGGATACACATATCCATACCAGATAGATCATCGGTATATAAAGTTAAAAATAGACAAAAATTACTTCTAGCCCGACACATAATGGGCCACACCCACATTCAAGTATGTTACTAGGGGCAAGGAGATCTTGTGGCCCTTTCCCCATGTCCTACAAAAGAAAGTGTTTAGTCATTTTTCCTTGAAGATAAGATTTACAAGTTGGGATATGACTCAAAAGTCAATGAACTCAATAGCCCATTTTTATCTC
>QRFJ01000841.1:0-118651 GCA_006176705.1 Cocos nucifera | reverse complement strand
AGAGAGTCAATTTCATAGACAATATAGTAGACCCACTGACAAAGCCGCTGGGACAACAAAAGATCGAAGCCCACCTTGAGAAGATGGGACTTAGACTTACAGCCAATTGGCTTTAGGATAAGTGGGAGATTGTTAGATATATGTGCCCTAGAAGCCAGAATTGGCTGACACTTGTAATACACTTCTAGGGGCAAAATTATAATTTTGACTATAATCAATAAAATGGGTTATTTTCTATCACATATGTGTATTTAGTGTCTATGATACATCCTTTGAGTTAATGATAATGATAATTCATATTTTTAAGAGTTGAAAATTTAAGACATGAATAATCATTATTAACTCATAAAATGCTTCCGACCATAGGATCATCATAAGGATGGTGATTGATCCAGAAGGTTGGTGTACAATCACTTCTCTTTAGTAGATGAGTCTTGAGTCTATGGTGTGGAGACACCAGAGCGAGAGTACAGGTACTTGTTAGAGAATGAGGGCACTGAGCGTGACCACCTCGAGTAGTCATTAGGAAGTCTACCTTCTCGTCAATGACTGACTCGATGCTGCAGTGGTGTATCTGATTCTTTGACCTGAGGTGCATCGACAGTTCACCTTGAGGGTGTTATAGTTTGACTACACCATTACTCGGTCTCCTAGCCATTCGAAACCCTGAGGTGTATGTTGGCTATAGCATGTTCATTGTAGGAACTGGATTGCATCAAGATGGAATCTATCTACCTCGGTGGTAGAGGAGCAGCCCTATGATGATCATGAAGAATCAAGTCCAAAAGTCCATGGCCATGGCAGAGTGAAATAATAGAAAGAGTTTCTATTTAGATTTTCACATCAGGACCTGAATCGAATGATTACATCATATGACAGAAACTAGGGTTTGACGAGTTTACCTTAACCCTAATCTGAATCGGGGCTCAAGATAGAAGAACTTAATCACATAGGTAGCTGCACCAAGAGGTTCGCATTCAGCTCTGATGGGTTGCCACCATATACTGCTAGGTGTCACTGGTGGATTTTGGGAGCAATTAGAATGATTTAGATGATCGATCATTCTAGCTGTTCGAATCAGAAGAGTTCTGATCCATCGAAAGGAGTTTCGATGATGTCGATGATAGAGATCATGACATATCCCATTACCATACAGAACTGAACCTAACTGGATCACACAAATAAGGGTTTGAATTTGGTGATCATCAATTGAACTGATCCAGTTCAATTGATCTGAATGAGATTCAATTAGGTTCAAAAAAATCGTGCTAGCACTCGATTGAACCTAACGTTCTTCTTTTACTATCATAAATAGTTGTCCTAACTGAGCCAAAGGAGTTTGTACTCGATCAGAGGCCTTCACTTGGTCTGACTGGAGTCTATCCAGGTTAGAAAAGGGTTGTCTTATTTTGTAAGATAATACCTGCCATTTTTGGTCACCTGCCATTTCTCGTCCTTTGACTTTGGTCAAAAGTTGACCTTTGACTGGTCAAATGTTGACCATTGATACTTTGACTTCTGTCCACATGTCATGCACCTATTGGAAGAGCTAGTGGGGGCTTGTCCCCCTACTAGAAGCTGGCAAGGAGGAGGGCGCATGCCAAGGGTGGCGTGCGCCCAAGCAGGAGGCGCCCAGGAGTCCCTATTGGATAGGGACTCCATCTCCTTTTTGGATTCCGATTAGACTCCTCCTAAGAACCAACTTTGACTGGTCTTAAGCGCCATCTAAGGATGAATCCAAGGGACTCTATTCCCACCATTCAGATTTAGATCTGATTTCACAAAAAGTTGTGATTGGTTGGGAAGAAAAGGAGTTGGATCATGCATAGTCTATAAATAAGACCCTGCACCCAACTCAAAGAGAGAACACTATTCCCATGCCCCAAGGCTACCTCTCTCTTCCTCCTCCATGCCAAGCTCATCTTCTCCCTCTCCTCTCCACACCCATAGAAGTTTGGGATTTCAGTTGGTGCGATCCAAGCGAGAGAAAAGCGATAGAAAGCTAAAAGGCTCGCTGCTGCAAAAGATAACTGCTGATCTTCGAAAAGTATTTTGAAGATCCTCCAAATCAGATTTAGATCTAATATCCAATCTGAGTGAATATCGGTAGAGACCAAGCACTTGCGTGGCTAGATCCAAAATCTTCCGCTGCTTACAGGATCATCAACGGGTAATAGGATTACCTTACATCAAGATAAATTAAATTTTATTTAATTTATTTAAATTTTATTTTAATTATTAGAATAATAAGAATCAGATCTGAAATATCTCAAATTTGATTTGGATCAAAGAAAAAAAATTTTGAAATATATCTCTTGATCCAATCAGATCTGAACGAACCTGATCCGAGAAATCAGGATTTTCCTTCAACACATTAGTATATACTCAGGCAAGTAGATCCGTAGCCCTTTCCCCATGTCTTACAAAAGAGAGCTTAGTCATTTTGCCATGAAGACAAGATTCATAAATTGGATATGATCCAAAAGTCAATGGACTCAATAGTCCAATTTTCTTCAATTTATTAATCCTATCTTCTACTATATAACCTAGTCTTAGGTGCCATAGATACTTATCATTTGGACTATCCCTAGGTCATTTTATTCTTATGGCATTCATATTTTGCTCGATATTAAAAATGGATACATCAATATGTAACTGATAGAGGCCGTTAATGAGGAAACCACTTGCAATTTTATTTCTTTCATAAAAGATATTACAATGGTCCTTAAGAAAACTAATTACATAGTCTTCTTGTGCTAAACATGAAATAGAAATCAAATTTCTGCTTGCAGCAGGCACATAGTAACAATCCCTAAGTACTAAATCTAAGCCAGACGGTAGTCGAAGAGGTAGGTTCCCATGGCCACAGCAGTAACTCTTACTCTATTTTTTATGCATAGGATCATCTCACAACCCCTCAGCCTCCTGCTATCTTCCAAATCCTGCATGGAAGTGCATAAATGAGCACTAAAACCAAAGTCAAGCATCCAACTAGATGCAAAAAAAATTGTAAGGTTAGATTCAATAACGAGCATACCTCCAGAAGGACCTATCTCCTTCTTATTGTTCAGGATAGCCAGGTATGTAGGGCAGTTTCATTTTCAGTGGCCGTCAGTGTTACAATGAAAATACTTTTCTTTGTCAGCGGTCTTCTTCTTCAGCTCTGCCTTCTTCTTCTTTCCACCTTCCATCTTTTGCCTTTTCACAGACTTCTTCTTTCCAAAAGATTTTTTCTTGGAAGAAGTCCGTTTTATAGCAAGAACTGAGCCTTTAGAATCTTTCATAGAAAGCTCAGCAGTAACCAGCATATTCATAAGTTTGGCTAGAGTACTCTGAAGCTTATGTATATGGTAGTTCATGATGAATTGCCCATATGCATCAGTCAAGGATTGCAGAATTATGTCATTCTATAGATCTTGATCTAACTTTACTCTAAGCTTCTCAAGTTCTTTCAAGTTCTTGATCATCATCAGATAATGATCTTAGACTAACTGTCCATCATGCATCTTAGTCTTAAAAAGTTTTTTTCGTGATCTGATATTTGGCTGCGTGACTCTGTTCACCAAACAACTCTTGCAGATGAGCCAATATTTAGTGGACAATCTTGATATCTTCATGTTGGCACTGAAGCTCATCAGACATCGAGCTCAACATGTAGTATCTGACCTTGTTATCTTCATCCATCCATTTGTCGAGAGATGCTCTCTATTCAACGGACGGACCGGCTAGTAAGATGGGGGGATCCTGATCCAATATATGAGTTAACTTCTCAAAATCCAAAATAATTTTGAAGTTTGGGAGCCAATCCTTGTAATTGGGTCTGGTCAGTCTATGGGTGTCCAGGATACGGACTAGTGGGTTGGATGCAGACATTTTTTTGTAGAGAGTCAAAATTTTTGGTTAGATTTTATAATTAAGACTTAATCAATTTATTTAAAAATTTTATTTTTAAATAAATTAGCTTTCCACTATTTTTTTGGATTCCTACACTTTCTTTGTAGAAATATGAAAATCTCCACGATTAATGATTTCAAGTGGGTGGTGCAGTCTCACCACTGACTTATCACCTCACTTAACAGTTATTGATGATGGGTTAGCCAATGAGTGAACAACTCTTGTTCAATGATTCTCTAATCATGGTGCACCCAAACTTGGTCTCTAATTCATGAATCTCACCGTATCCGAAAATATTGATCCACTCCTTAGTTAAGTCAGACCCACCATTTGCATAGACTGGGAATTTTTAATTGGGTCTCTCACCGTATCTAAAAATATTGAGCCCAACTCATCCTCCAGCCCATAGCATCCAATGCCTAATAGACATGGTTGCATCTTTTCGGTGCAACTGAGCCACTGTATCCAGCCGAGAACAATCAACCCGAGAAGGGCCCGCACATCTACAATGGTGGAAGACCTCAGACTTAATCTTTTCTTAGGAAGAATTGATTCAGGTCTCATTAAACTAGACTTGTCATAGTCATAACAATTATGACTAACCTAGTGGCATGGGTTAGCTCGGATTATTGACCACCTCAGATCAGAACTGTGATCACAAAGATATGGCCAGGTAAGTGAGATCCGGTGGAAGGAATATGCCATTAACTCGATAAGAATGCATTCAGAGTCGAGTAGCTTTCCAAATTAAAAACCAGTCGATCGTATGTGCCAAACTTACCTTAGACACCAAATTGTTGAGTCAGAACCAATTGGGTTAGCCTACAATCCAGACTCTAACCTCTGAGCCTAATTAGGTCTTGCTTGATCGATCACTCATGTGATTCGATCTTGACCCAGACTTAATCCTATTAGGCTGGTCAATTTAAGCATTGTTGATCCCATCTAACCAACTCTTGATTCGGTTTGATCAACCGCTTAGACCTAATTGAGCTACCCAAGCCCGAACCCAGTATTATGAATATGTCTTAGATCTAAAATTCTCAATTTTAGATCCTAATTATATTTCCATAATCTTAATTCTTAATTAAGTTTAGGGTTCATAAACAAAATATGCACAATAAAATTCCTAGGGTTTCAGGATCTAGGGTTTTGCAGAAAGTAAGTTTTGGATTTCTGATTAAGGATGAACATGCGCAGCACCCCTACACATCATAAGAACACCCCATCGAAATGGAAGAAGAGGGCCTTTAAATCCTTCTTCATTCTTATGATTGGACGGCCAAGAGGAACGCCTTAATCAGGAACATGTGAAAACTATAAAAACTAGTTTTAGATCTATATCATATATCTCATATATAAATTAGATCTAACTTTAAACATATTTTGCATACATCTCATGTATCATATCATGCATTTTTTTCAGATCTAAATTATCTCATAATAATCTAAAAAATTAGATTTAAATTGATCTTATCAAAATAAATTCTATTCTAGATAATTATGTAGAACTATTTTATAACTAGTCTAAACATGCATTCATCATATCTCATATGAACAAAAATTAAATAACTTTATTTTTTAATTTTTAGATCTTATTATAATATTTATAATATTAAAAAATAATAAATAAATAGATCTAAAAATTATAACTAATTAAATTAAATTATGATCATGCAAGACTATACATAGAATAATTCTATTCTACAACTAGTCATGCACCTCGAATAACTTATATCTATATTTTTTAATTTTTTAATTTTTTTTAGATCTAATCACATCTCATGTGACATATGAAATCATCTAATTATCAAATTAAAAATAAATTAAAATTAGATCTAAATTATTTATGAAAACCTGGCTCCGATACCACTTTAAGAAAAAATTCTATTTTCTGGGTCAGGTTCGTTCAAATCTGATTTGACCAAGAGAAATATTTCAAAAAAGATTTTATTAGATCTAAATTAGATTTGATACTTTTTAAATCTAATTAGATGGATCTAATAAATTAAATTAGATTTAATTTATATCTTGTTGTTGGGTAATCCTATTACCCTGTAATGATTTTGCTGATTGCCTGAGGTTCTGAATGCAGCCACGCAATCACCTGGCCTCTATCGGTATCCACTCAGATAGGATCTGGAGATCTTCTCCTTCTCAATCTATCCTCCAAAGATCATATCTGGATCTGATCTTAAAAATTTTCAAAATAATTTTTGTAGATCTGGTGTTGTCTCTTACAGCAGTGCTGCCTTCTTTCTTTCTTATCGTCTTTCTCTTGTCTGGATCGCACCAAACTAAAGCCCAAGACCTCTTGGGCATGGAGAGGAGAGAGAAGATCAAAGGTAGGCATGGAGAAGAGGGGAGAGGGGCTATGTGGCATGGGCAAGGGAAGAACTATTTAAACCTAGGCGCAGATAAGATTTATATAGACCCTACTATGCCATGTAGTGCCACATCATCCCGACAAACACATCTCTTCATGTAATCATATCTAAATTTGATTGGTGGGATGACATCACCTGATTCAATCAGATGAGTGCCCCTCTCAAACAACCTCGGGTGGCACCAAGACTGATCAGAGTAGAGTCTTAGGTGCCACCTAAGTTTATTCCATGAAGCAACCTAGAGTTCCATCTGTATGGGACTCCAGGCGTCATCATCCTTGGGCGCACGCCTAACCTGAAGTCCCATCTATATAGGACTCCAAGCATCAACATCCTTGGATGCACGCTTCCCTAGGCGTGTGCCCCCTCCCTTTCATCCTTTTAGCAGATGGACAAAGGTCAAATCTCTCTCCTAAGGGTGCAAGACACATGGGCAAATGTCTAAGTATCAAAAGTCAATGTTTGACCAAAGTCAAAAGACAAAAATTAGCAGATGACGAAAAATGGTAGGTATTGTCTCAAATTTATCTCATAAATTAAGATAACTCTTTTTTGACCTAGACAAGCTCCAGTCAGACCAAGTAAAGATATCTGAGTGAGCCCAAATATATTTGGCTCGGTCGAGATAACTTTTAATGATTGTTGAAGGAGAACATTAGGCTCAATCATGGGCTAGCACGATTTTCTTGAACCTAATTGAATCTTATTCAAATTAATTGAACTAGATTAGTCCAATTGATAATATCCAGATCCAAATCCTTATTTGTATGATCCAGTTAGGTTCAGTTCTATATGGTAATAGGATATATCATGATCTCTATCATCGACATCATCGAAATACCTTTCGATGGATCAAAATTTTTTTGATTCAGATAACTAGAATGATCGATCATCCAAATCATTCTAATTGCTCCCAAAATCCACTAGTGACACCTAGCAGTATATGGTGGCAATCCATCAGAACTGAGAACGAACCTCTCGATGCAGTTATCTGTGTGATTAATTTTCTCTATCTTGAGCTCCGATCGGATTAGGGTTAAGGTGAACTCGTCAAACCTTAATATCCGTCATATGATTAATCATTCAATTCAAGTCCAATATGAAAACTTTAATAGAAACTCTTTCTATTATTTTACTCTGCCATGGTCATGGGCTTATGGACTTGATTCTCATGATTATCATAGGGCTACTCCTCATCCACCGAGATAGATAGATTTTTTATTGGTGCAATTCAATTTCTACAATGAACATGCTATAGCCAACATACACTTCAGAATTCCGAATGGCTAGAAGATCGAGTTATGGTGTAGTCAAACTATAATACCTTCAAGGTGAACTGTCGATGCACCTTAGGTCAAAGAATCAGACACACAACTACAGCTTCGAGCCAGTCATCGACGAGAAGGTAGACTTCCTAATGACTGCTCGAGGTGGTCACGCTCAGTGCCCTCGTTCTTTAATGAGTACCTATACTCTCGTTCTAGTATCTATACACCGTAAACTCAAGACTCATCTACTATGAAGAAGCGATTGTACACCAATCTTTCGGATCAATCACCATCCTCATGATGATCCTACGGTCGAAAGCATTTTATGAGTTAATAATAAAAATTTTTGTCTTAAATTTTTAACTCTTGAAAATAAGAACTATCATTGTCATTAACTCAAGGGATGTATCACAGACACTAAATATACATTGTAATAAAAAATAATCTATTTTATTATTTATAGTCAAAATTATAATTTTGCCCTTAGAAGTGTATAATAAGTGTCAGTCAATTCTGGCTTATAGGGCATACATATCTAACAGTATATACTGTTAATGATGAGATTATAGATTGGTCATTAGAAATCTCTATTTTTAGTACCAATCATTATGTTTCACTAAAATGTTATATATTAATGATGAAATAATGATATCATTAATAAAAATATTAACTATAATAATATTTGAATAATGCATATGTTAATTACTAAAATAAGATGTTGACCTTGATTTTGTATTTGGCATGTTATTAAAATCAAGCCAATTATCATGAGCGTTGAAGTAAGATTAGAAGATGATATAATATATCTAATACCACATATTTTAATTGGATACTTGTTGGATTTTTCAAATGCACTAAACTATTGAATTTCATATGCCTCATCAGGATTTAATTTTATAAAATTAATTATAGATTTTATTTTTAGCTAAATTTTTTGATGAATTAAATATTTATTTTCAACTTAATTTGATATAATCTATTTAATAAATAAGTTATATGAGTCAAGATAGTTTAATAAATATAGAAAATAATTTTTATTATGAAATCCACTATCAATATTGAAAGTAACATACCAAAATCAGGTAATAGGCTAAGTTATATATAATTATAAAAAATTTGTATGAAGAGTGATTTAACCAATAATTTGGATTACTAGTCCAACTTAAATAAAATATATAGAATTATCTATTTTTAAAGGACTTTAGAAAAATAGGATGATTATATTTTTATTAAAAAATTAATTAGTAAAAAAATATCATAATATATTTAAAATAAAAATATTTTATAATATAAAAATTTTTAAATAAGTATAATAAACTACAACTTTATATAATAAGTTAATATTATCATGGTGGCTGAGTAGTAGGCAAACATTCAACAAATCTCAATTTGAATCCAATTAGAATGGATAGGCACAACCCTAATTTGAAATAAAAATATTTTATTTTGATGGATTATTTACAAAAGTTTTTTAATCTTTTGTCACAAAAAAAATCATCACAAATGCAAATTTTTAATGACCATTTTTATTTCATGACTAATTGTACTATCTTATTGTGACCTATAAAAATTTGTTACAAAAGATTTTAATGACGATATTAAATCCTTATTAAAACTTATTTTTGATTATTAATTTCTTATTAAGTCATTATTTTTTAGCTTTTTAATGATCATTTTTTAAACTTCTACTATAAATACAATCATCACTAATATTTTTCTTTAATAACCATTTTTTTCATCACTATATGTAGTAGTTTTTTCTAATGGAATTATATTTTGGTCACTAAAACTTTTAGCAATGGTGCTTTTAGTGACAACTAGTGACGAAATATTTTTTATCATTAAAAAATACTTAATTATAAAAGTAAAATTATTTATGACTAATTTTTTTATTGCTAAAAATCAAAGTAAAATAATTTTTTTCCTCTCTTGGCTCCCCTGTTCACAGTTGGACCACCACCGCCCCTAGCCACCACTGGCCATGCCACTACTTTCCCTTTCCCTCAGCTTATCCTGGTTATGCCACCACCTCCTTTCTTCCTTGATTTTCAAGAGCCATAGAAAGGCTCTATTTGAGCCTGAGAGAGAAAAAAGAGACGAAAAAGAAAGGAAGGAGAAGAGAGAAAAAAGGAAAGATAAATTCAATCTCTTGAACCTATCATGTAAATCAAATCCTAATTTAACTAAGTTTAGATCAACCCTAAACCATAAAGATCCGACTTGTGAATCGACCCAAACCTTGACTTGCAGCAGGACCTTAAGCAAACCTAGACTAAGCCCTGACTGAGAGTCTCTCTCTCTTTCCACCTACTTTTTTCTAAATTGAAGGCTAATGGCTTTATTAATTTATTTGATCAAAACCTTCACCATTAGAGGAGTGCTAGATATAGGGATCGAATCGTAAGCCACTTTTGCATTCGATTGAAGGTAAGTTTTCTTTATCTCTGAGATTTTCTTAAAGCATTTTTCAAATAAAGTATTTTTTAAACTTAAATATATATGTTGAATATTAGAATTAAGAAATTTAGAAAATATGTATAAAAGAAAATTCAAAAATCTTAGATCATGCATAATGGTACTCCGGCATTGTTGCAAAGCTTTCTCTATTTTTAATGTTGCATGATATTATGCTTGCACAAATTTAAGTTTCTTTCTTGTTCACAAAATATAGAAAATTGATTGATATTCATATGAACATAAGTATATTTATGAGATCGAAGAAATTAATTTTGAAAATATTTATGTTCATTAATTTATGAAAATTCTTTAGTTGACTATAATTTAGGTCTAGCTAACAGGACTGATCGTTAGCCATGTCAGAAACTTGTTTCTTTCGAGTCTAATCAATCAGGATTGATCACTAGCATATCTAGTTCTTTCGGACCTAGCTAGTTAGGACTGATCATTGACACGCACTTATGCATCGTATGTATATATTTCAAAACTAGTCTCTTTGCCTTATCACAGGCTAATCATAACTGTGTGAATTCGAGCTAATTTCTTTCGGACTTAGCCAGTCGAAGCTAATCACTGATACATGCTAATGCATCGCATGTTTATTTTCTAATAGCTAGTTTCTTTCGGATGTTGTAACAGGGTTTATCGTGGTTGTAGTGACCAAAGACTAAGAGAAAATTTTTAAATTTTATTATTATGTATGGCACGTTCTAAAAAAAATTATGTTATTACATGTCACTATTAAAATGTTATATTTTAAAAATTAATTATACTTGATTCCTCAAATTTATTGATAACTTACTGAGTCTATAAAGATTACTTCCTCTCTTTTTTTTTTTTAATTTTAAATCCAAAGGATCTTTCGATGCTTGAGACTGATCATTAAGGAGCATCAGTCTTAGGTGTTATTTGCATAGCTATCTTTGAATAATCATTATTTTGGATCTTTGTTGGACCTTTATTTTATTTCTTATTAGCTTTAAAAATTTTATCTTTTTATTAAATAAAAATTAGTAAATTTACTTTTATCACTGTTTGTGATTGATATGAATACATATGAACATGAAGATGAAACTTGCATATTCTATGGACTAAAATCCTAAGGATGTCTTTATCCATACTCTATTAAATAAATATTTTTCGAAGCTGCTTTTATTGCATAAAAAAGTATGGATAAAATATTTTTTTATACAAATAATAGTGAGAAAATATTTATCCAAAAAATATAAATGTTTAGATAATTTTTTTTTCCTTCCCAAAGAACTGACCCTTTGAGTAAACTTAGTTATACCCATCAAAACCTCCATACCAACCTAGCAAATCTATCATAGTCCACAAATATGGACCAGCGAGAATAACAGTGGGCGAGCCAGCAGTGATTCATGGAAATGGTAGGAATACCCATGTCAAGCACTTGGCGTAACCTACATCAAAAAAAGCACTTGGCACAACACCTGCAAAGATTCAAACACAAAACCTCCTACGGACAGAGAAGAGCTCAACCGCTGCTTGACAATCGAGTTTGCCAAATCGATCACATGCATGAAGAACAGCAAATCGCATTTAATTAATCTCAACTGAAAGGGAAATCTGCATATATACCACTCAATTTGAATCATCACAGAATGAACCACTGTAAACCTTGCACATAATCTTTTAAAATAAAAACCTTCTTCACATTCTGTAACATTGGATTGGCACTGACTGCAAAATGAGCTGCACAGGAACTTAATGGAAGATGTTTTCAATATTGGAAGAAGTACTGGGACTGAAAATTCTACACAATAGCAGATACATCAAGGCCAAACCTCAACCTAATAATTAAGATGGTCATACAACAAACTCTTTTTCTCAGTCTTCTGCCTGGATAAACTGGGAAGATCGCTGCACCATTTTTGCACAGGATTGAAAACATTATATCTGGGGGAAAAAGAAAAGACTAATAGATAACATCTTCCACATTGTCCACGCAAACAGCTGATCACATGCGCATCCTATCAAACATGATATCTTTAATTTTCATGACAGAGTGGTCCAGAGAGCAAGACTCAGGAGTATGATATCCCTCCTTTTAGGATATTCTTTCAGTATCAAAATGCAAATGAACTACAGCAATCTATTTTGCATTCCATTTGAGTTCTAAAGCATAAGGAACGTTTAAAATTTAAAATTAAAATTAAAATTAAAAAAAAGTAGAAACAGTAAATGATTTTGTATTTTATACAGTATTCAAGGTATAAGAACAATCGTGTCAAAGAATTGAAGGAATTGAAAGAATAGACTGACCTACAACACAGTGGAATTCCCACCAAAATTGATCACTCAAAAATGTAAGATTGAATTATCAGAACTCCCCTATCATCTTTGGCAAGGTCCCCTAACTCACAAAAACAGAAATCCCATGGCCGAGAACCCAGACAATTTAGTCATGCCAGCACCTCTATGAGAGGCCTGCACAAAGAATCAATTACTCGTTTCTCAGTCCTAAATCTCTGTTAACTGATTTACCACCCTAAGTCCATGCTTTTCTGATTTCTGTAGTTAGAACATGGTTGGAAGTTCTAGTTTAGCAGCAGCCTGACTCATGCTTTTAAGACCCTTCACATTCTGAGAATCTGCCCTGCTCAACACTACCTGTAACCTTGAGAACCTACGGCCCAGAATCTGTTAATGCTGATTCCCTGATGGGGTCACCCAAGTTAGAATGGTGAACTTTTCTGTTTTGCACTTCAAGTTTCAATTTCATGGCATCATCATCCATTACCAGCTTTGCATCCCATGGAGGTTGCCTATCCTTAAACGATGGCAAATGCATAGTTGTTTCATATGAATGGTGCCTTCACGATCGTTTAAACACCTGGAAGTGGTAAGGCATGTTTTAGTATCATAGCAAGAGAAGAAAAACCAAGTTGATAATATCAGTCCACCACAAAACACAATGGTTGAAAAAACAAAATAGATTGCACTCTATACTAACAAAGATGCATAAACACTAGCATACACACTTCTACATGCACAAGCGCTCCCATGCAAGCCACTCATTCAATCTGCACACCTTGTCCTTCGCCGTCATTGCCACACCTCCATCTGCTCCACCCATACAACCAACCCTCCTTAGCAACCACCTATATACCATTCCAAAAGTATTCAGCTTTATCTTATGCTTGCAATCTGACCCGTGGATCAATCACCCCTCTTAACCCTGTGAAACTTTCCTCCTAACTTTCTACAGTCCTCGCTCCTGCTGCTGACACCACCTCTGGCTTAACTCTTAGAAGTAGTCGCAGGCCAATTGGAACTAGGGACTGGTGAAGGGGTGAATGACAGCCTGCAAAATGCAGGTATAGAGATTAAGGTTAGCTGGGCAAAAGTAGTCAGACATGCATATAGTTGAGGACTTGAGGGTGACAATGTGGGGCAGACAAACAAGAGAGAAAACTAGGGAACTTCTGGCATCTAAAACAAACAAACAATCTTTCAAGTCCAAAATCAGTCTTTGATTTAAACAAACAGCACCTAAAACCATAGTCTCAAACCCTAGTGGGACATTTCGTAGGACACCCGAATGAGCTACTATCTCAAGTGTCGTAAGAAGACTGTCTCTGCCATAATCCTAGCATCCCAATTGGCACATCTTAGAAGACCCCATGTCCCAAGTCCTAGGACGGGTAGGATCGTAGTGCATCTCATTCCACGGGCAAAACAGGACAGCCCTACCTCATGAGGCTTAAAACCTTGCCTAGAACAAAGAGAAAGTGCCAATGTTAGCCTCCTTCAATGCATCATTTATTACCCCAAGAACTGATCTCCAATCTATAAAGAAATCCTATAAATAAAACTGTCAAGCCCTCACACGAGGCCCAAGCTGGGCATACGACAGAGGGCCACATGTCCTCAAGATTTGATGCCACAAGACATGCAAGGCTTGCCCTTTTCCTTCAATCATTTACATCATTTTTAACCAGGCAATGGTAAATTACCCTAATGTGTTAATTCTAAGAATAGTACATAATTATTTAATAATGATATGAAAACCTAACCAATCTCTCCAAAGAACTATTTATCACAAGTCTTTTAATCTTTAAGCTCCTCACTGCTTGAACCCAAGCCCTGACCATTCCGCTGCATCTTTAAAAAAAATGGAAAAGAGGTAATGAGCTTTATGAGCCCAATAAGTTATCAGAACCTCTAATACATTTAAATATTTGTACAGAAAAATAAATTTTCAAATTTCATGATTTTCATAAGAATATTTCAATGAGTATAAAAGCATGCCATATTAATTAATATAGATTTGAAACATACATCTGCTCGAAATAAATTTTTCAAACAATCAAGGGTCAACCTTCCACTCTCACTCTCCTAGTCCATCTGACTATGACCACAATCAGCCCGTAGCTTGCCCCGAAAAATACTATATCATGACTACAACATGCCATCCTTCGATCTTGCACTAATGATCGCCCCACTGAAGGCTTGAAACAAAAACTAGCTCTAATATCATATGGAGAAACGTGCACCTATCAATACGTGCCAGTGATCAGCCCTGTCTGATTAGATCCGAAAGAAAACTAGCCTTTGACTACAACATGCTATCCATTAGTCATACGCTAGTGATCGCCTCGCTGGATGTCCTGAATCCATGTGATTATAGTCAAACTAGAGAGCAGTGGAACCGATACAGAACACATTCTTGATGCAACAAAATATAATTCATGTTCACTAAATCATGTATTCACAAATCATTTTCATGTAAAGGATATAAGATAATTTAAATAGAATACCATGAATTTAGAAATCAAGTCACATATATGATAAAACATACTAGGGGTAAAGATAACTTACCAATTTTCATCCTAGATTTTCATGAAACTTCACCAATCAAGGATCAAACCTAACATAATTAAATACCCTATTGGACTTCTAAGCAGTAGATAGTGATTTATCTCAGGTTCTAATCTACACCATCAAATTCAGTTTGTAATATATGGGTCTTGACAAACTCTAGAATCTAATAATTATCTAATACAGGTATTTTAAATAGAGTTCATGTTTACCTACATGCAAGGATTTGGTTGCAATCATGCCTTCTCACTATCTAAATCTACATATTTCACCTGATCAAATTAAAATCCCTAGGTCAAATCTAATTTCACAAATTAGGCTCGATCCAGAATAATTGAAATAGAAAGAAGAGAGAGAGGGTGACTTGTGTTGGGTAAGATTAGAGTCAAGGTCTGATCCATCAATGATCATAATATCCAATGTAAGAATCAGACAAGAGAGAATAATTAGAATTTATAGGAAATAATAAATAAGAAAAAATAGGAAGAAAAGGAAGAAAATTAAAAGTAAGAAGAAGATGATGAAAACGAGAGAAGGAGAAGAGGGAAAGGAAAAGGAAAGAGGAGAGAAGAGGGAGAGGAGGGGCCTAGTGGTTGGCAGCTGAGGAGGTCGGAGTGGTCACTGGCTGGTGGTGGCGGCGGCCAAGAGGAGTGGCCAAACCAAAGAAAACACCTAGAACCAGGTGTTTGATTGGCTAGGAATGGGAGAAATCGGGCTCCAATCAAGAAAAATAGAGGGTGAGGAAAGAAGACTTACCGACAATCAACGGAGGTGACGAATCTCGGTTGATGGCAGTGAGCTCCGGCAATTCAAAAGGCAAGAAACCATTCAAAACAAGGCAAGAGAGGGAAAGGGGTGTTTTGGGCAATTGGGCTTGGGCTAAAGTGGCTTGTCAACTGCTGAAGAGGAGGGAGGGAAGAAGAGGGGGAGTGCTAGGTGATGCCAATTCTAGGTGAGGAGGGATTTAAATAGGACACAACCACGAAAAAGATAAAGCCGCCCTAACACTGGTCATTCGCTAGTTGCATCAGCCTCCAATAGCCTCCGATGGGTCATACTGGCTCGGAGATCTCGCATCGGCCACCGTTGGATGGCCTTCTTTTTTTTTTTGATACAAGCGGGCAATCACACAATTCTTGTGAGTGCAACCCAAAAGGTCAGAGTACAAAATGTCACATAGAGCTCTAAGACACTCCTGACCAAGGTGCCGGGACCATTCACCAATGTGATCGGCAACGAAGGATGCCATCCAATCAGCAGTGCTGTTCGCCTCCCAATAGACATGCCTAACAGTAGTCGTAGAGAAATGACGAAGAGACTCCCGAATATCATGAATCAAAGGATGAATAGTGGGCTGCTCCGTAGCATCCTGAACCTAGGCAATGACAGTAGCTGAGTCGCACTCCACAACGATCCTCTCCGCACGTATCCTTAGTCGTACGTGGGTGATGCCCATCCAGATGGCCTGAAGCTCCGCACTAGGAACAGATGGCTCAAAAAGGGGAGACCCTCCAGCTGCAACCATCCTACCCTCATAGTCCCAAATCACATAGCCCGCACCACCGCTACTCCCCCTGACACTACCATCAAAGTTGATCTTGACAAAACCTGAGGGTGGAGGCTCCCAGGAGATGAAAAGCATCGTACGGACCGCTGCAGGAGCAGCAAGGAGGCCCCAGGAACTCGGATCATTAAGAGACTGTCCGGCAGCATCATAGTGGCAGAACTCTGCCAAAAAATAGGCATGCTCAAGCACCTGATGAGCAAGGATGATCTCAGCATCAAAGACCAAGTTGCTCCTCGATAGCCAGATCTGATAGACTATGTAGGCCATCCTCCCAGACGAACCATGGCAGACCACACCAAGGAAAGAAGAGAACCAAGAACTAGAGGATACATCCCAGTGTGGGCCACCCACCATCTTCCAGATCACGCATGCCTTAGGGCAATGAAGAAGGGCGTGTTCCGTCGTCTCATCCTCCATCCCGCAGCTCGGGCATACGGTCGGTACATCCATGCCCCTGTCTCGGAGGAAGGACCGAGTCGGAAGACGGCCCCAGGCAACCTTCCATAAGAAGAGTCTAACCCTGGGATGGACAGCTACTCTCCAGATCCAGGCCGCCTCAATCCTCCTCTCCGACTCAAGTCTGTACATCGAAGCAAGCTCGCTGGTAGGGATCTTGGCGTAGCACGCCAGGCCCCACGCCCTCAAGTCCTAACTTCGGTGGATGGTGATGGGGATAGCAAGGATCCTGTCTGCAAGATGGCCACCAAAATGCCGAGAGATTTCCTGAGCCCTCCATCCTCTGCCATCCTCAGTAATCAAGTCACGAACATGCTAGTCATCACCCACCTTCGTGTTGACAAAGGTCGGCCATCGGGAGAGAGGAAGGCTGGAGATCCAAGCATCCTGGCTCATATCAACCAAGGTACCATCGCCAATCAGCCACCTAAGCTGGGCCTCCACTACTGGGCCATAGGTTCGAATCTTCCTTCAGATAAAAGAGCAACTGCGACCACCATGGCTATGGAGCCCCTGGCTCTAGGCCCCATAGCGAGCTCTCATCATCCTGCTCCACAGACAGTCATGCTGGATGAGAAATCTTATGGCATGACTAGCAAACATCGCCTCCCTCCTAAGCAACAAAGACTGGATTCCCAGGCCCCCTTCTCTCACAGACCAGCAAATGACTTTACAAGAAAGCAGGTGCAAACTATGAACACCCTGCGTGGAGCCCCATAAGAAGTTCCGGAACTGCCGTTCCAGATCTCTAAGGCAGGCGCAAGGCACAACAGTATTCGCAAGAAGGTAAATCGGGATAGAGCTCAGAACAGACTTCACGAGAGTAACCCTCCCCATCATAGAGAGGGAGCGGGCTTGCCAACCATCGAGGCGCTCCTGAATCCTCTGCTCCATATGCCTGCAATCAGCCCTTCGCAATCTCCGACCCGTGATGGGGACACCAAGATAAGTCAGAGTCCCAGTCTGCTCGGGGATCCCCAACCTGTCAAGAATCGCGAGCTTCACCTGGACCTTCATCTTTGGGCTAAAGATAATGGTAGACTTCTGCCGATTGACACACTGCCCGAATGTCCGACAGTAGGCCTCTACCGTAGATGCGAAGTACCTTGCATTATGCAGAGAAGCCCGACCAACAAGCAAACAATCATCTGCAAACAAGAGATGTGACAAAGGCTGCATCCCAGGGGCAGGCCAGTAAGGCTCTAGCTCACCGCCCTGGACTGCCACCTGAAGAGCACGAGATAGGGCGTCAACACCTAAGATAAACAAGTACGGAGAGAGAGGGCACCCTTGCCGAAGGCCACAGGTCGAGTGAAAGAACTCGATCGAAGAGCCATTGATCAGAATGGCGAAGCTCGGGCCTTCCACACAGTCCATAATCCAGTCCATCCACTAGCCACAGAAGCCGAACTCCTAAAGCATCTGCCGCACAAACCTCCAGCTCATGCGGTCATACGCGCGCTCCATATCAAGTTTAATCGCCATCAAACTTCGACGAACAGGGGCTCGCTGAAGATCATGCATAAACTCCTAGACAAGCAGGACGTTATCAGTAATGCAATGGCCACTGAGAAATGCCCCCTGCTCCTGGCTGATCAAGCGCGGAATGATCGGTTTCAGACGACCAACCAGAACCCTCACACACACCTTGTAAAAGGTGGTGCAGAGACTGATAGACCTGAAGTGATCAGGAGCAGTCGCATCAGATCTCTAAAGAATGAGGGTGATCAACGTCCTCTTCCACTACTCCGGTATACCTCTAGTCTCAAAAATCATCTACACAGCCTCAATCACCTCGGCACCAATAATCGACCAATAACGACGAAAGAAGGATGGGAAGCCATTTGGCTCCGGAGCTGTCTTCCTCAAGAGACCACAGGGCCCCACACACCTCATCAACCGCAATAGGGCAAGATAGGGCCTCATTCTCCTCATTAGAGATGCAGCAAGTAGGGCGGTACCCCTAAGGCAGATCACCCCCACCAAGATGGGCAGTCCAACAAGACCTGAAGAACTAAAAAATCTAGCCTTTGATCTCGTCGCTGTCCTCTACAACACTGCCATCCATGTCCCTCAGCTGCCTAATACGGCTCGAAGATCTCCTGATCATCATGGACTGATGGAAGAATCTGATGTTCCGATCTCCTCTGATCCACTGCACCCTGGACTTCTGCCTCCAGAAAATCTCCTACTGTCTTAAGAGAGAATGATGCTCAGAGAGCTTGCGATGAAGCTCCCGTAAGTCCTACTCCTGAGTCCACCCTCCTGGTCCTCTCTCCTCTGTAGCTCTGCAATATCCACCTACACCCTCTCGAGTCATCTGAAGATGTCGTCCACTTCAAGCCGATTTCAATGGATGAGCCTACGTCGAGCCAACTCTAGCCTCCGAGTCATCCGATATCTCACATCCCCACGAACCGGGCATCCTCCACACCTCCCTAATCAGATCCTACGATCCCTGATAGAAGGTCCAGAACTTCTCAAATCTGAGCGGAGCTCTGGGCAGACGAGGGCCATCAGTAGTGAGGAGCGGACAGTGGTCTGAGGTGATCCTCGGGAGATGGTGTATCTGGTGCGCAGGGAACTGCTGGAGCCATCCGACGGTGCCTAGGGCCCGATCAATCCTATCCCAAACCCTAGCACCCCCAAGACGATTATTGCACCAAGTAAATCTTGGGCTAATGTAGCCAAGATCAATCAATCCCAGGTCACTAATAAACTCCCTGAACTCTCTAGAGTCAATGGTATCAGCATGCTGTCTGCCACCCATTTTCTCATGGGGCCCCACAATGCAATTAAAGTCCCTAACAATAAGAGAGGGTAGGCCCTACATAAGCAGTCTAGCAGTCTTAGACCACAGGATCCTCCGCTCGCTATAATCGTTGCTTGCATACACCCCAGATAGTAGCCAAGGACCTTCTGTTTGCTCGGAGATGACCAAAGCAACCTATTGCTCACATCCATGGAAAGCATCCACCCTGATACCACTGTGATGCCACAGCACCATGATCCCCTCAGCCAAGCCCTTGGACTCTATGGCATAAGAACACCATGATGGCAGAATCCATCTCCTGGCTCGATCAAGGCTCCTCAATAGTCACATCTCAAGAATGATACAAATATCAGTACTATGTTGCTGGATAAGTCTTCCAAGCATCATTCGGAAGAAGGGCTTCCCCACCCCCCAGGTGTTCCAGATCAGCACTCTCGTTACGAAGAGTGGTATGGGGATGGGTCAAATCCCATGACCCCCTCCATCTGAGTGTCATCCTCCAGTCCCACAGTCGAAGGTCTCCCATCTGCTAGTCTCCTTTTCTCTCCCTGGATAGCCTGCCTCAGCTGGACCATAGCCTCCTCGTGGTCTAAGCCCTGCACCATCTCCTGCTCAGGGTGCTCTGTCTCCGTTACCCCAACATCCTTTGGAGCCACACTCAATCTCCCATCTCCTGAGGTTCCGGCAGAAAATAAAAAGACCCCCGGCTCCTGTGGAGCACCAGCCACCTCCATCTAAGACTCCAGACAAACTGGAGCCTTTTCCTTTGCTCTAATTGCAGAGGACCATCCTTTTTTGCCTTCAAGAGGATCTTTCTCCTTTCTCTTGGGCTTCTCCTGCACCCAACCCGCATCAAATTCACTAGGTCGGGCGCGCTTAGGCTGGGCAGGGCCTGCCCCCATTCCCTCTATCCCCGCCATAGCTAGGCCAGCGCCGTGCAAGCTTTCCTCCATCGCGCAGTCCGCCAACAGGCCGAAGATACTGACGGATCAGAGCTGCATTCATGCCCGCACCCACACTCGACTCCGCACCCATAACGGTGCTCGCAGGGATCTCCGTGCCTCGCCCAGCCTCCGATCTAGCCATCGAACCGCGGGGGAGTCGACGCCAAGCGACCTTGGTTGGCTTCAGCCAACTGTCGGATCCCTCCGTCGGGTTAACTCGGTTAGGGCCGTCCTGAGTTGGCCCCATGCCGGGTTGATCCAATTTGGTTCCCGCCATAGGCCCTCGACTCGAAACGGCCCCTTTCTTCTCCGTTCCGCCACTCGCCGCTGGTCCCCACAGCCACCGTCGGACCGCAACTAGCCACGGCCCCAACTCCCCCTTTCCTTCATTGCAAAGAACGTTCTCCGCACTGAGGCCCACTGATGAGCTCCCTCCTTCGCATGCCGGACATGCCGCCGGCACATAAAAATAGCCACACCGAAAGCACACGCCATCCAAATTTTCGTAGACAAACCTCTGCCATTAGGGGCCCTCGGGTCCGTCGATCACCACCCCTAGCCGCAGCGGCTGTCGAAGATCCAATTTGATGCAAACTCATGCAAAGCCCAGACGTCGACACTCCGCCATGTAGTCATCCAAAGCCACCACCTTTCCTGCGAACACCACAATACTCTGAACTGCCGCCTTTCCCCAGAGCTCTATCGGGAGCTCCGACAACCGGACCCACACCAAGGCCGATCGGATCGAGCCCTCCATTGGGTGAAATTACGATCGCCACGGTTCCACCGCCAAGGCCTGGCCCACCATAACCCAGGGGGTACTAAGGACCACCTCTCGGTCACCACTGTCGGTGAAACGGAACAAGAGATGACCTCTATCCAAGAGATAGCCGGACACCTCCCCCTTGACACCAGCTTGTGGTTAGAAATCTCTAATCGCCACCTCCATCCCCACTCGACGCTCTTGGCCACTACTGCTATGGCCATCCATGTCTCCGTGTCCTCCCGCACCTCCGCCGAGAGCTGGACCACCTCCGAAAATCGACAGATCGGCTCCTCGATCACCATCGGCATCGGTTCCAGTGAGACCCAAAACGGGCACCCATTCCCCTGCCTTTTCCACGCCATCTCCGGCCAGTCATTCACCGTCGCAGCCCCCCGACGGTTCGCAGGGTTGCTCCCTATCACCACCGATGCAACCAACCGTCCAACCCCGTCGAATCGCCGACGATCAACCAAAAGGGAGTCATCGCACAAATCTCAAAGCACCAATGGAAACACTCGCAACAGTCACTATTCAAACCCACTTTACCTTTTCCCCATTGGGTGGCCTTTCACCAGGCAACGGGGATCAGGATCTCCCCTATTCCAATCCAAATTTTTTTTCAAAAATTCGAATTGAAGTCGGCAATGAGTTTGCCAACCTCAATTCAAAATTGGTCCAAACGACCGGATTTCACATTTTTCCCTTTCTACAAAGAAATTTCATACTCGAAATTGACATACCTGAATCGTGAAATAGCTAAGGGTATTTGACCCACATCTCAAATTCCCAAGTTGCTTCACAACTTAACACTTCTATGCCAATTCTAGAAGTTTTTCCTATCATGTAACAAACACTCCAAGATCTCATCTCAATGCGATAACTAGATTTCGACCAATTATTAAAAAAAAATCTATCACATTTAAGATTTTAGATATAGATTAATAAGATTAGCACTAATTGAGTGATAAAGAGTCTAAGATTGAAATCATCATCTTGATATGAATGCATGTTTATTCAAAATTAGGTTAGGATCAATTGGATGCAAAAACCTCACAGATCGATTATTAAAATTAATTATATTTGGAAAAGAGGTTAAAATAGATTCAGCACAAATAATATAGTGGAATTTTGATCCATAAAAGATAATGATGAATCTTGATTAGAGTCAAATCATTTGATGGCTGAGAAGAAGATGATCATGATTGCATAGTGATGGCTTAGATAACAAGATTCAATCATAGAGTATCAAAATGTTATAGGAGTGACCAGGACACCACCACCTCAGGATCTAGTATCCTTTTGTTAATAGCAGGAAGAAAGAAGAAATAAAACAGAGAACACAATCAAGTACGTAGATTAGCCCAAAGACTCGTCTCCATGGGACATGCAAGCTTCATTATGAAAGAGAAAAATAAATACAAGAGGAGAACACCTCTCTCAACTCTCTATATACAAACCTCTCTTAACTAGAAGCTACCCTCACAAAAGCTCTCTCAAAAATCCCCAAGGAGACCCTCTTACAGGCCTGCCAGTACCAGAGTCCTCGATGCCACTAGACACTTCCTATGAAAGCCGCTACATCATGCCTAACGACCACTCACACAGCCATTGCCGCGCTCTGCCTGACGTTTTTACTCTGCCTGCGTGCAAACTGCATGCACATACTCGACACTGCCAAACTCCTCTCGGTGCCTGCCAGACTCTCATTAAGACTCAAACATGCTCTCATAGCCAATGGATCGCGACCGCAGCCCTTCGTGGCCACTAGATCGCGCAAACAAGCTCCACAAACACTTGAACCCCGTGAATGCACCCGATCCACGAGGCAACGGCCCATAGACCCCGTGAAGAGCTCCCCGATCAACCCCTACACAGTTCGCCTGGGCCTGGGCCGCGCCAGCGTGCGCGCCCACCTAGGCCAGGACCACGCTAGCGCGCGTCCACACGCTGCGGGCTCTACCTAGGCCCGGCATCCCACATGCCCACTATGGACCTACTCACCCACACTGAGCTGCCGCGCTACAGTCCCCATAGGCCACACGCTATGGGCCCCACTTGCCATGCACTACAAGCCCCACAAAATATTTTTGGGCTCCTCACGACGTGCTCTTCAAGCTGGACTTCTTTACATCTGGATTTTTCGCTATTGTGGATCGGATTCGAGGCATCAGATCCTAATAATCTCTACCTCTACTCAAGATTTGGCCTCCACCTGACTTTGACAGCTTTTGGATCCTTTCGCCTCCATGCCCTGGGGCGATCACCTGCTACTCATGGATGGACAATCATAGGAGTCGAGCCAGGCTACTCGATCCCATCTTCGTCCTACATGACCTGAGACCTGCTCAGAGTAGCCACCTGGCAACGTCGCTTATCCTTCCAAGTCTCCTATCTCATGCTCGATCCATCTCCACCTAGAGCTCCACCTCGCACTGGGCTCCTGCTGGCATCCTCCATGTAGACAGCTCCTTGCACAAGAGAGCATCGATCAACACTTTGCGGTTGATCTCCACCTTGATTGCGCCTGTTTTCTCTATCTTCAATCTTAATCACCACCGCCGCAACCTGTCCCGGTATTAATCTGGCTCTGATACCAATTGTTATGGGAGTCTGGTCAAAACACCACCATCTCAGGATCCGATATCCTTTTGGTTGACCGCAGAAAGAAAGAAGAATTAAAATAGAGAACACAATCAATTATGTGGATCGGCCCAAAGGCTCGCCTCCACGGGACATGCAAGCTTCATTATGAAAGAGAAAAATAGGTACAAGAAAAGAACACCCACTCTTAACTCTCTGTACACAAATCTTATTCAACTAGAAGCTGCCCTCATAAAAGCTCTCTTAAAAATTCCCAAAGAGACCCTCTAACAGGCCTGCCAGTACCAGGATCCTTGATGCCCTTAGATGCTTCCTCTGAAAGCTGCTACATCATGCTAACAGCCACTCACATGACCATTGCCTCACTCTACTTGATGCTTTGCTCTTCCTTGATGCTCTGCCTACATCTACTCTATGGGCTGCATGCACGTACTCGACACTCTGCCAAACTCCTCTCGACGGCTGCCAGAGCCTCTATGCATTTCACCAATTCCCATAGAACTGTCAGGCCTTTAAATAGGCCTAAAACCTACACCAGATCGGAATCAGACTCTCATCAAGACTCAAATATGCCCTCGCAACCGATGGATCGCGACCACAGCCCTCCATGGCCACTGGATCATACAAACAAGCTCCATAAACCCATGAACCCCATGAATGTACCTGATCCATGAGGCAACACCTGTAAACCCCATGAAGGGCTCCTCGATCGCCACCTGTATGGTCCGCCTGGGCCTGCGCTTAGGCCGAGCATGCGCACGTGCTTGCTCGGGCCGAGCATGCGCACATGCATGCCCGTATGCACCTGCATGCACCGCGTGCTGTGGGCTGCACCTGGGCCCAACATCCCACGCACTCGCTATGGGCCTTCTTGCTCGCAGTGTGGAGCTGCACTGCAGGCCCCACTTGCCACACACTATGGGCCCCACAAAAAACATGTCTTCGAGCTCCTTACAACGTGCTGTTCGAGCTGGACTTCTCTACATCTAGATTTCTCTACTGTGGATCGAATTCGATGTGTCAAATCCTAATAGAAAATAATCAACATTGAATCATAAAAGTAAGTTCAAGAAAATAAGGTACTTGATACCAAGATTTCTATATTGAAGTTGAGATTATAAGAAGAGAGTGAACAACGCATGATTGATTCAAATACTTAATAAATTAGATCAAATTGAATTAGTAATCAAGTAATCTTAAACATGAGATACTCAAAGTTTTTCCTTAGCACATAATTGAAGATCCTATCAAAGATAATAACATAGCCACATTGCAATTAGCCTAATAATCAATAGTATTTAGTAATCACCGTTCCTTTATTATTAAAAACCCTCTTTGTTTGGAAAAGTCAAGTCTTCCATCATTATACATTTCACACCAATCCTAATGTTATCAACCAGTTTGAATGACTTAATCCATCACACTTCCGCTATGCAACTTTGATCAACATTCTCCAAAATTTTTTAATGATCCTAGATCAAATTTTATAAAATTAAGTAAAGATTTTGTCCTTACTTTCCAAGTACATTGGATTATGATTATCCCTCGAGATAATTGTCATGTTTATATTATTGTATGGTCAAGATATTAATTTCTAATCCAATTTGAGTTAAGCCAACTCTAGATTAACTTGACAATTTAATTAAACAATTCATAATCAATTTCTCTCCTTTGAGAAAATCAACTCCATATTCCAATGAGTCAAAAAATTCCAAGTTAACTTGCTTGTGAGCATAATCAACTCTTTATAATCTTTTCTTCTTCTTTTAGATCAAACTTATTTAAGCCTTCCAAAATCATTTCATAAAATTTTGTTAACAGTCACGATGCTGATAGAAGATCCATGATCAACTTATAAACCCAATATTTGACTTCCAAAAGATTTTACGAAAATCTAGTAATTTGGTTCCACCAAGACATAGGCTCTTATAATTTCACCACAAGATTAATTTCATCGATCAAAAAAATATATATTTTTATTTCTAGTATCACTAAGGTAACAGTGAAACTAGTTTACTTGAACTTAGATGATCCACTCAAGACATCAGATAAAAGAAATTGTTTATAATAATTGTTCATCCTTTTCTATTACCTTTATTCCATTTTATTTTCTCAACAAAAGAGCTAAATTCTTCAAATTTCCCATAAATTTCAGATCGCATCCAAAATTTGCTTTTTTTACTTCAGGTAATCCACAATAACTTTCAATCAAATTGAAATTGCTAACACATTCCACCATCATATTAAGATTAGATTAAACGCTAACACAAAATATTACAACTTAAAATATACCTCTATATGTCAATTGTTTAGCCCTTGATTACATTCCTCTTGAACTAGGCCTTTTGCACTTAACAAGAATTTTAACAATGTAAACCTTCTATGCTTATCCTAAGTAAAGTCCTTATATCCACAAAATACAGACATTATGAGGCAATTCATTGGACTTCTAGTACTAGTATCAATTAAAACCCTAAATTCTACCACACTCTCATTACTAATATAAACTCTAAGATCTTAAACCTAAGCTCTGATACCATTTTATTTGTCTTACCCTGGCTGAAGCTGGCGCATGATAGATGGCCTTGCATGTCCTATGGGATCAAACCCTAAAGACATGCGGCAATCTGTTGCGTATCTGGCTTGGGTCTCAGGCCAGGGCGTGACAAAAATATTTACACAAACTAGTATATATCCAAGAATAGCTTGGAACTCTTAAGAACTAACCATAAATAGGCTGATATAGAGAACTGGAGGTGCAAGAAAAAACACTGAAACATAAGATCTAAACAATGACCTCAATCTATGTCTTTCCAATGACACATCTTAATTTCGCAATCACAAGGAAACCCCATTCCACATGAAGCCACTAACACAATTCAACCAGGTATTTAGAATGTCTAAAGAAACTTTGGTTAAATTAGTGAACGCGAGAGCTTGAGGATCAGGATAAGATAAAGAACTATAATAAAGTTAACAAGCTACAACTTGAGAAAAAATAGCCATGCAGAACTCAAACACAATAGCTATGCAACATGCTCGGTTTTTCAATAAAGTAAAATCTAAATCAAATCCATCTGATGGTAACAAGTCAGTCATCTGCTCTAGAACATATGATCTATTAGATTAGTTGTACTTCACCTAAATAGAAATATAAAAAGATTTGAACTTAACATCCCACTATGTAGATATTATTTGCATTCCAGTAATGTTGTGTACACATCACCAAGGTGACAAAACCCACCATGCACATGTACAATTGGACTACCACTCTCATTATGGAAAGGATGCATTGCTTACCTACACAACATTGATATCCTTGTCTGTGGGTTTCAGTGAATATCCACTGCATATAGAAGCTACAGTTGCCCCCATATCAAAATTTTAGAGTGGTTTGCTGTACCACCCCATACTGCTTGGTATGGGTGTACTGTATTGGCCTTGTACTAATATGCTATCTCATATCACATTGATACTTGATATGTTATCTTGTACCATACTAAATCACGTACCGATACTGTAATAGGATGGTATGGATACCGAGTCCAATACTGAGACTACAAACCTTATTTTAGACAGTCATGTAAAATATCCCATGCATTTACCAAGCACACAACAAGGTCAATGTTGGTGCAGAAACTGGTCGTCGCTGGACCCAGCCGGAGTGAAGGTGGACGAGGTCGCCGCCAGGGACCTGCAAAACAAAGTCCCATCCGGAGCTAGTGGGGGGTGGCTCCGGCAGGACCCTCCAACGATTAAGTTAGCTCTGACCAACAGAAATGGAGTGCTCGGGAATGAGTTCCGCAGAGCTTAGAGAAGGAAAGGAGAGCTTAGAGGAAACATATCTGAAGGGTCCTTTTTATAGGCGGAGCTCGTAGTGGGTTGATGATGATGATGATGGCCGCAGCTATCAGGTGGCGAGTCGCTCGAGGTCCAGCGAAGTCAATCCCGGGGGGAGGCGCCGTCTGCAGCGCGGCCTGCAACAGATTGATGGTGACAGCCATCGCCGCCCGGTAGCAGGTCACTGTCGCCTACAGCGGACTGATGGTGACGGCCGCAGCCATCCGATACTAAGCCACTCGGGGGCCGAATGGAGGGTTGAAGAGCTTTGACGTGTACCCATTTCGGAGGAGTTCGGACTTCCGAAGGGAATATGGTTGGAGAGGATTGCTCGGGAGGAATAATAGCTGAAGGGGCCCGGAAGGAGCTCGACTTCCGTAGGCGTCCGTCTGAAGGAGGGACCCAGGGATCCGACAGAAGGTGTCTGGAAGGAGTCCGACTCTTGAAGAAGTCCGGCCGAGAGGATGTCTGGGAGGCGTCCAGCTCTTAAGGAAGTCCAGCCGAGGGGATGTCTGGGCGGCATCCGACTGGAGTTCGACCGCTGAGGAGTTCGACCGCTGAGAAGTTCGACCGAGGCACGACCGCTGAGGAATTCGACCGAATGAGCTCGACCTCTAAAGAGTTCAGCCGGCTGAAGGAATTCGGCTAAGGCTCGTCCGCTGAAGTCCTTCCATGACTACCGGTTGCACCAGCCCGAGCATCAAACTAGACTTCGGCAGGAGCAGGATTTATCCCCAACAATAGTCCCCCCACTTTCGAGTTTGAAATTTGAAGGGAGTACCAAAACAGGCGACTGCCAAAGTCCTTTTCCGGACTCTGCATCTGTTGAAGTTGAAGCTCGAAAAGATCTCTTCTTCAGCCGAGGTTGAAGTTAATCTCGTCTCCGGTGGTCGAGATCGGAAGTTGAGCTCCTCGGGGGCGATATTATCCCCTGCGGTCGAGGTTGGCTCGGACCCTCAGGGGAGATCTCATCTTCTGCGGCCGGGGTTGGCTCAAGGGAGATCTTATCTCCTTCGACCGAGGTTGCCTCGAGGGAGATCTTATCTCCTGCAGCCGAGGTTAGTTCGGACGGTCGGATCTTATCTCCCGCAGAAGGTTGCCGGGAGAGATCTTATCTCCTGCAGCAGGTTGATGCGGGCGCTCGGGGGAGATCTCATCTCCTGCAGTCAAGGTTAATGCGAGCGCTCGGGGAGATCTCATCTCCTGCAGCCGAGGTTGCCTCGAGGGAGATCTTATCTCCTGCAATTGAGGTTGATGCGGGTTGCTCGGGGAGATCTTATCTCCTGCCGCCGAGGTTGCCTCGGAGGAGATCTTTATCTCCTGCAGCCGAGGTTGGCCCAGACGCTCGGAGGAGATCTTATCTCCTGTAGCCGAGATTGATGCGGATGCTCGGGGGAGATCTTATCTCCTACCATCAAGGTTGATGTGGGCGCTCAGGGAAGATCTCATCTCCTGCAGCCGAGGTTGCCTCGGGGGAGATCTTATCTCCTGCAGTCGAGGTTGATGCGGGCGCTCGGGGAAGATCTTATCTCCTGCCGCCGAGGTTGCCTCGGGGGAGATCTTATCTCCTGCAGCCGAGGTTGGCCCAGACGCTCGGGAGAGATCTTATCTCCTACCGTCGAGGTTACCTTGGAGGAGATCTTATCTCCTGCAACCGAAGTTGGCCCAGATGCTCGGAGAAGATCTTATCTCCTGCAACCGAGGTTGCCCCGGAAGAGATCTTATCTCCTATAGCGGAGATTGATGCGAACGCTCGGGGGAGATCTTATCTCCTACCACCTCGGCTTATCTCGGGGGAGATCTTATCTCCTGCAGCCAAGGTTGTTCCGGGGGAGATCTTATCTCCTGCAGCCAAGATTGCCTCGGAAGAGATCTTATCTCCTACAGCCAAGGTTGAAGGACTTTGACCGGCTCATGTTAGGACGAGATTCTCATCCCGCTCCTAACACGACCACCATCGACTGCTTCTTTCCTATCACCACATAGTTTTTACACCAAGAAATGATAATGCGGAAATGAAGCAACTTTATTGAAGGGAGATTACTGGTAATACATCCTCAGATTTTCTGAGTTCCAAGGTCGCGGAAGCATCATCCCTCCGAGCTCCTTCAGGCGATAAATACCGAGCCGGATGACCTCCATCACTTCATATGGGCCTTCCCAATTAGGGGTGAGCTTTTCCTGACTCTGAGGCTGAGAGACAGCGGCTCGCCAGAGCACTAGGTCCCCCACTCTGAACATCTTGTCTCTAACTCTGGAGTTGTAGTACCGAGCCACCTTCCATCTGTACGCTGCCATCCGGATGCGGGCTTCCTCTCTTTTTTCTAGTAGGTTGAGGCTGACTCTGAGATCCTGGGGGTTGTGCTGCTCGTTGAAGCCCACGACTCGTGCAGACGGGAGCTTAAGCTCGATCGGGATAACTGCCTCTGTGCCGAAGGCTAAGATGAAGGGTGTTTCTCCGGTCGGCATCATTTGTGTAGTTCGGTATGCCCAGAGGACGTGGTAGAGTTCGTCCACCCAGGCCCCCTTTGCCCTATCGAGCCTTGTTTTGATGTCTTGTAGCAGGATCCGGTTGGTCACCTCAGCTTCCCCATTGGCCTATGGGTGAGCCACCGATGTGAAGCGGTGGAAGATGTTTAGTCCCTCACAGAACTCGACGAATCTCGCCCTAGCGAACTGTCGCCCATTGTCGGTTATAAGGGTTCGGAGCAGACCGAACCGACAAACTAATGACTTCCAGACGAAGTCCTGCACCTTGGCCTCGATAATCTTCGCTAGTGGTTCAGCTTCGACCCACTTGGTGAAATAGTCGATCGCGATCAGGAGGAACTTCCACTGTCCGGACGCCGTCAGAAAGGGGCTAAGTATATCCATTCCCAACTGCGCAAATGGCCAACGTGCACTTAGCGGAGCAAGCTCGGATGCCGGCTGTCTTTGCAAGCTGGCGTTCTTCTGACAGCGGTCGCACTTCTTCACATACTCCACGGAATCATGAAACAAGGTCGGCCAGTAGTACCCTTACCAAGTAGTCTTTGCGATAGGGACCTGGCTCCTACGTGATTTTCGCAGAGTCCTTCGTACACCTCCCACAATGCGAGGTCGGCCTCTGAAGGTCAGAGACATCTCAGCAATGGGAGGGAGTATGACCTCTTATACAACCTGCCTTCATGTAAAACGTAGTGGAAGGCCTGATTCCTAAGCTTCCGAGCTTCTTTCGGATCGTGAGGAAGAACCCCCTCCTTGAGGTAAGCAACCAACGGGTCGATCCAACTTGGCTCGAATTCCATATGCAGGACGACCTGAGATTCCTCTAGGGTTGGGCACTTCAGAGTCTCCAAAAATACTTCTTTGGGCAGTTCGACCGGGGCTGAAGTGGCCAACTTGAAGAGAAGATCGGCTCTTGCATTTTCTGTCCTCAGAATCTGTTGAATGGCGCAACTGTCGAAGGCCGGAGTCAAATCCCTCACTTTCCCAAGGTATCTCACCATGCTTTCCTCCCGCGCTTCGTAGCTGCCGTTAACTTGGCCGACCACCAGCTAGGAATCGCTGTAGACTTGAAGCCGATCTACTTTCAATTTTCTTGCTATTTTTAATCCGACGATCAGCGCTTCATATTCGGTCCCATTGTTGGTCGTGGAAAATTCGAAGCGTAGTGCGTACTCGACGACGACTCCTTCGGGGCTGACCAAGACCAACCCCGCACTAGCTCCAGCGGATTTGGATGAACCATCCACGTGCAGAGCCCAGGAGCCTTCAGGGAGGTCGGCGCTTTCCTCGGAGAAGTTCGGCTGCGACAGCAGGGCGCCAGTTTCGTTCTGTTCAGGCTTGGCTTCGATTGGAATGGTGCATTCTAATACAAAATCCGCCAGTATCTGGGCCTTAATCGATGGCCGGGGTCGGTAGTTGATGTCGAACTCTGTGAGCTCGATTGCCCATTTTGCGATTCTTTTGGAAGCGTCCACTCGGTGAAGGAATACTTTTATTGATTGGTCCGTGAGGACCGTTATGGTGTGCTCCTAAAAATAAGGTCGGAGCCTCCTAGCAGTAATTAGAAGAGAGTAAGTTAGTTTTTCTAACCTAGAGTACCTGGTCTCCGCATCCCTCAGGATCCGGCTCACGTAGTAGATCGATCGCTGCGTCTTCGCTTCTTCCTTAATCAGGACTGCCGCCAGGGCCACCGAGGAGACAGATAGGTACAGGAACAATTCTTCCCCAGATTCGAGCTTTGCCAGTAGCGAGGGTGAGCCGAGGTAGTTTTTAAGCTCCTCGAATGCCTATTGGCACTCCGCCATTCAGCAGAAGTTCATAGGTTGTCTGAGAACTCGGAAGAAGGGCACACATCGTTCGACTGACCTTAAAATAAAGCGATTTAGGAACGCCACCTTTCTGGTCAGGCGCTGAACCTCCTTGATCGTCTTTGGAGCGATCATCTTCTGAATGGCTCGGATTTTCTCAGGGTTTGCTTCGATTCCGCATTTCGACACCATAAACCTCAAAAATTTTCCGAAGGTCATGCCAAAGGCGCACTTGATCGAGTTCAGTTTCATCTTGTGCTTTCTGAGTGCATCGAAGGTCTCCTTAAGATTGGCGAGGTGGTCTGTTGAAGCTCGGCTTTTGACGAGCATATCATCCACGTACACCTCCATGTTATGGCCGATCTGCTCCTTAAAGATCTTATTGACCAAATGCTGGTACGTCGTCCCTGCATTTTTGAGTCCAAAGGGCATGATCCTGTAACAGTAAAGACCACGATCAGTAATGAAAGCGGTCTTCTCTTCGTCCTCGGGCGCCATCCGTATCTGGTTATAACCAGAAAAGACGTCCATGAAGGTGAGGAGCTCATGACCCGAGGTCGCGTCCACCAGTTGATCAATCCTGAGTAGAGGATAGCTATCTGTCGGGCAGGTCTTGTTCAGCTTTTTGAAGTCAATGCACATCCTCCACTTGTTGTTCGCTTTTTTGACGAGGACCACGTTCGAGACCCAGGTCGGATAATTAACCTCTCGAATGAGTCCGACTTTGAGAAGCTTGTCTACTTCGATGATATCTTTCTGTCTCTCCGGGGCGTGGTGGCGCATCTTTTCTTTTATCGGCCGATGCCTCGAATCAACGGCCAGCCGATGTTCCATGACCTCGACGTCAATCCCCGGCATGTCTGCTGGGGTCCAGGCGAAGACGTCCGCATTTCTTCTGAGGAAGGCAACGAGTTGCTCCCGAGCCTCGTCTACCAAGTTGGAGCCGATCTGCACTACGTGCTCCAAGTTTCCATCATTTAAGGGCACGGAGATGAGGTCCTCCATAGGCTTGCCCCGCTCCTCAGTGAGGTCGTCACGGACATCCAGTCCGTCAACAAGATAAGGGTCGGACCGTTCTCCCTTATGTAGGGCGATAAAGTAGCAGTACCTCACCAAAGCCTGATCTCCCCTGACCTCTCTGACCCTACGACTCTTCGGAAACTTCATCTTCAAATAATAGATTAACATCACCGCTCGAAGTGCATTTAGACCAGGTCAGCCTAGAACGGCGTTATAGGCGGACGAAGTCCTCACGACTAGGAAGTCGACCTGCGCTTTGGCCAGTTTTGGGTGTTGCCCCGCCGTCCTAGCCAAAGTTATTATTCCTTCGACTGGTACGGCGTTGCCAGTGAATCCTACCAGCGGAGAATTCATAGACCCCAAGCGGTCATTAGATAAGGACATTTTCGAGAAGGCATCGTAAAACAATATGTCGGCCGAGCTTCCATTATCCACCAAAATGCGGCATACATCGTAGTCAGCAATATTCAGAGAAATTACAACCGCGTCATTGTGCGAAAATTGGATCCCCTGATCGTCCGCCTCGGTAAAGGCCATGGGTTCCATGGTCCTCCGCTTCTTCGTTAGTCCCTCGGATCCGCTGGCCTCTTCTTTTTGAAGTCCCCCCGAGATAGTATTGATGACGCCGAAAGACGGCCGATCTTTTTGTTGGTTCTCCCCACTTGGTGCTAACGCCCTCAGCCGACCCTCCCGCTCTCCAGGCCGTCTCCGCAGGAATCGACCGAGTCTACCTCGCCTGACGAGCTCTTCAATCTCGTCCTGGAGTTGGATGCACTCCTCAGTGTCGTGGCCGTGGTCACGATGATAAGACAGAACTTGTTGGGATCGCGCTTGCTGGGGCGAGAACGCATCCTCTCCGGCCTTAGAAATTGTTCTCTGATTTCCATCAGTACTTGGGTCTTCGGAGCGTTAAGGGGGGTGTAGTTGTGAAATCTTCGTCGGGAAGAACTTCGGCGCTGGGGAGAACCTCGACGTGCTCTTCCGTCAGGGCTTCCCTGCCTCAGGGTCCAAGGGGCTCGCCTACGACCAGAAGGAGTCCGGGAACGTGGCCGAGCTTCACTCCGCTTCCCTTCTTCGGCGAGCCTGCCCGGTCCGCCGATTCGCCGCTTGCCACTAACTTCATCGTCCTTAGCCTTGAAGGCCTCCTCTGCTCGGGTGTACCCTTCAGCCCGAGCTAGCATGTCGGCAAAATTCCTGGGATACTTCTTTTCTAGGGAGAACAGCAAGTCATTCTTCTGAAGGCCGTCCTTAAGGGCGACCATGGCGACTGACTGGTCCAGATTCCAGACCTCCAAGGCGGCAGCATTAAACCGGATGACATAAACCCGGATGGATTTTCCCTCCTGCCTAATAGCCATCAAGAAATCTGAACCTCGGCGCGGACGCCGACTACTGACGAAGTGGGCTGCGAACTGTTGACTCATCTGGTCAAACAATAAGATGGTACTCAACTTGAGCGCTGAGTACCAATTCCTGGCCGCTCCCTTAAGAGTAGAAGGGAAAGCCCGGCACAAGATAGCGTCTGGCGCACCATGGAGCAACATCGTTGTCCGAAAGACTTCCAAATGGTCGACCGGATCGGTGGTCCCATCGTAACTCTCGAACTACGGGAGCTTGAAGTTCGGCGGGACCGGTTTCTGCATAATTTTCTGCGAAAAAGAAGGATCAATACAAATGTCATTACCACGTGAGGAGGGAGTGTAACGTAGTTTTTCGATTCGCCGGCTCATTTCTAAGAGCCTTTGGTCCAAGAGATCTTCACGGTCTCTGATCTCCAAGATTTTCTGATAGAATGGGTGCGAGGCTCTCCCCTGGGTCGAGCCATGGTCCGAGCAGGGGCTCTCCCTCCTTTACCTCCTCCTTCCGAGGATCGGAGGTCGGGTGGCCCAAGTCGGTCGTTCCTAGACCGAACCGCACGGCTCTGAAAAATCTCGCGCCGGTTGAGCTGGTGCCGGAACCCGCCGGTGCATGGCCTGCACCGCCTCCGTGAGGCCACGAACCTGCTGGACGAGCAGGTTGAACTGCTCCACATCCACCGCAGCTACAGATGGAACCTAGATCGCTGGGGTCGGAGCGGGAGCGGACGGATCTGAACGGGATCGGGCCGCGGAGGCCGCCGATCGCCGGATCGAAGCTCTCCTGGGGGGCATTTTTTCTCGGAAAAGAATTCTAGAGAGGAAGAAGGGAGATCTCTAGAGAGGGGAGAGAGGAATCGTCGCCGAGCACTCCTTTAAGAACAAGGAAACCTCGGTGGTTCGTGCCCTCCTAGCGTCAATCTGTTGGTGCAGAAACTGATCGTCGCTGGATCCAACCGGAGTGGAGGTGGACGAGGTCGCCGTCGGGGACCTGCAAAATAAAGTTCCGTCCGGAGCCAATGGGGGGTGGCTCCGGCAGGACCCTCCGACGATCAAGTCAGCTCTGGCCAACAGAAATAGAGTGCTCGGAAATGAGTTCCGCAGAGCTTAGAGAAGGAGAGGAGAGCTTAGAACTTAGAGGAAACATATCTGGAGGGTCCTTTTTATAGGCGAAGTTCGTAGCGGGTTGATGATGATGATGATGGCCGCAGCTATCAAGTGGCGGGTCGCTCGAGGTCCAGCAGAGTCAGTCCCGGGGGGAGATGCCGTCTGCAGTGCGGCCTGCAACAGATTGATGGTGACAGCCATCGCCGTCTGGTAGCAGATCGCTGTCGCCTGCAGCGGACTGATGGTGACGGCCGCAGCCATCCGATACTGAGCCACTCGGGGTCGAATAGAGGGTTGAAGAGCTTTGACGTGTACCCATTTCGAAGGAGTTCGGACTCCCGAAGGGAATATGATTGGAGAGGATCGCTCGGAAGGAATAATAGCTGAAGGAGCCCGGAAGGAGCTCGGCTTCCATAGGCGTCCGTCTGAAGGAGGGACCCAAGGATCCAGCCGAAAGAGGTGTCTGAGAGGAGTCCGACTCTTGAAGAAGTCCGACCGAGGGGATGTCTGGGAGGAGTCCGGCTCTTGAGGAAGTCCGACTAAGGGGATGTCTAGGAGGCGTCCGGCTCTTGAGGAAGTCCGGCCGAGGGGATGTCTGGGAGGCGTCCGACTGGAGTTCGATCGTTGAGGAGTTCGACCGCTGAGAAGTTCGGCCGAGGCACGACCACTGAGAAATTCGGTCGAATGAGCTTGGCCTCTAAAGAGTTCGGCCGGCTGAAGGAATTCAGCTAAAGCTCGTCCGCTGAAGCCCTTCCGTGACTACCGGTTGCACCAGCCCGAGCATCAGACTGGACTTCAGCGAGAGCAGGGTTTATCTCCAACAGTCAATCTTATTCAACATCATGATTTGGCCAAGATGTTCCTTCTGTCATATGTTTCCCTTAGTTTTTAAGTTGCTTGCTTCCTCAAGTCATCAACTATCAAGATTTAGCCTTTCCTAGCAAACATGATTTGGTGAGAGGAAGATATTTTGTGATAGCATAAGTGCTCATAAAAATTGTACTTAAGATTTCCCCAGAGTTCTTTCACAATCTTGCATAGTATGATAATTACAACCATGTGACCTTTTATCACATTCAGATATAGAGAATTATTGCCCTTGAAAATTGAAATGCTTCTTACCGGCTCTTTTTACCATGTAAAAAAAACCATAAGGTGTGAAAGCAGTCCAGAAGAAGGCATTGCTAGGGAATATTATAAGCACAAAATTGCACTAACCAGCCAAAGTACATAGTGACAATAATGTACCTGCTTTTCAGGAAGTCTTGGTGTCATTATGTCACCTTCTGTTTTCCTTACTAAGCTCACAGTTGACCTGCATTTGACTTGGAATATTTCTGAATCAGAATCATCACTGTCATGCTGGACTAAAGTAACATGGGAATCAGACTGATAGGCAGCTCTACATTTATTGGGAGGCAGAATTAGTTGGATGGACCCAGAAGCACTGTGTTACATTTCTGGAACGCTTAGTTGGGACTAACTTATCTCGGTTAGAATTTGTGCATCCCTACATAAAGAGATGAAAAATTATATTTCAGAAAAATCAAGATTATCAAGATATTAACATATCGTTTCTCCAAATGAATAAAGAAGTCTCATATCTTGTAAAAAAACTGAAGAAAATGAAAATGAACAACCAACTACTGTCTTCTTACATTATTGTATGGGAATCCATGAAGTACTTCTTGAGATGAAGACAAGTTTGATACCGTAGAGGAAGGCATAGAATCAACTGCATCATAAGTGAGGCATTCCCTTTGTAAAGCACAATCTAAACCTTGTGAATGGATCTCTGGTTGTTCCTTCTTTTCATTACTTGCTTTGAACTTTATGTTGCAACATGGCTCATGTCCATCTCCTTCAGTAGAAAGGAAAAAGTTTGGTTGCACACACTGGTCATCTTTTACTTGTTTCTGAAACTCTCCTATTATTCCATCTTCCTGCTCAAACTTCTGGGATTCGGTCCCCAATTCCAAAAGGTCCATCCTCAAAAAGACAACACGATTGCGACCACAAGAACAGCTTTTTATCTCGATCTCTGTCATTTAAAAATATAATATAATCAAATCAATTATAAAATCATTTACATACAAACAGAACTCCCAGAAAAAGGATCATTCTAATATACCATGATAAATGCAGATAGGTTGTGAATTACAGTTGTACTTGACATAAGATTTATAGCACTCACATTGGCAGAGGCTGCAGGATACTGTCCCAGGAACATCTGGAGAATATCACATGCAAGCTCCTAATTTCATCAGCAACCAGCGAGCAAAGTGCTGGGTTCACATTAATTGCACAAAGGGAACCTTGGCACAATGTTGAGAGGGCAAATCTTTAACTAATGGAGCAGGATTTGTGGCATCAAGATTGGACAATCTCTTATAGAGAAGCATTGCTTCCTTGCATACGAACTCCTCATATGGAAGTAATGGTGTCCTGTTAAGAAGTGCATATTGCTAGCTAGCCACAGACCCAAATGGAAACCAATCAGCAATAGCAAAGTTCACTGCCTCCGCATGATTGAAGCTTAAAGTTTAACAAAAAGAACAGTAAGTTAGAACAATTTGCAAGTACAAATATGATCACTTGATGCATTTGCATGACTTTGATTTGTTGCATGAAACAATAATGAAGATGAATATAACATCTTACCATGACTAAATCCAGCATGATATGCTTGAGGAAAGGTTATAATAAACTCTTCGGGTCTCTGTACACAGTATTTTGTTGTTTATGTACCGATACATGTATTGAGCTTTTTGATGTTGCTCTAAACATGTCGAAGGATACACAGCTTGCTTTTATGTTGCTGAACACATGTTAATTGATACATTGCTTTTGCCTACTTCTTAATTGAAAATATGTCCGAAATGTGATTGATACATTTGTGTTTGAAATGATAATCGTATGAATGTGTTGGTCATGCATGCAAGTGATTGTATGGATTGTTGGCAATTCTTGTTCAATGACTTAATGTGTATGCTTGTGTGTGGATGTTTGTATGGACTAGTGGCAGAAAAAATAACTATACGGATGTGTATGGATATGTACAGGTGATTGTATGAACTATGGGCAGGAATGATAATCATATGAATGTGTATGAATATGTACAAGTGATTGTATGGATCATTGGCAGTTCTGGTTCAGTGCCGTAATGTGTATGCTTGTGTGTTGAAGTTTGTATGGACTACTGGTAGAAATGATTGTATGGACTAATGGCACAATGCATGGATGTGTACAGGTGATTGCATAGACTATAGGCAGAAATGATATTTATGGATGCATAATTTTTCCCCCATTGTATAGACAAATTATCCATTTTTGTGATATCTGTTCCCACATATTAGGACATTTAAGGACATATCAGAATATTTAAGGCACTAAAAAGTAAATATGCATGTTCATTTTTTAATAAAAACTGGTTACACAAAGACCCCATAAGTTTACGCTGGATACATTGAGCGCCCAAAAGTTATGTAACAGAACACAAGCACCCCAAAGATTTCAACATATCACATTTTTACCCACCCCAAATGGTTGTCTATGGATTGAACCACTTCACATCCTCATCCCTAGCACTTCACTTCAGAGCCAACAGTGCACAAGTGAATACCCATGAAGCAAACAAACACCATGTCAAATACTTCTTCCGCTCTCTATGCACACGAACCTCAGCTTCCAGGTTCTTAATTTTTTGGATTAGTTTGTTCATGATGTCTCTTGTATGTGGTAATGGTGGGAGATCATACCATTAAAAAAATGCACATCCTCTTCTTCTTTTCTGCATCAAGAAATCGAAGAAATGGATGAGGTGGGCTATGGATGATGGAAAATTAAAGAGGAATGAGGCACGTTACCTAGAAAATGGAGCAGAAAAAGAACCTTCAACCAGGATTAGCCATGATCCATGAACTTTTCAGGGATGCCCTCAACCTACAATCACAAAACACCATCGAACTTTGATCAAAAGGTTGGGTGGAGGCATGGCTGCTACTAATCGAAGCCATTACGATCCAAGTTTCCCTCTCTCCCTTCGATTTATGCTCGTCCCTCTTTTCTTCGGACGATCGGAGCCCTTCCCTCCTCCTTTCCCAACTGTCTGTAATGGATGGGGAATAGCGAACACGACCAACTAAAAGGGAAGAAGATGGTCATGTGTATGTCACATGACTCTTCTTTCCCTCCACTGCACTTCGCGCCAAAATCATGGAACTCTGGGAATGGCACTTATAGTTTTTCACAAATTTAACCCCTCAATTGATGCTCACGTCATAACTTAGTCTAATGGAGACTGACGGTTGGGGCTTTTTGTAACATTTTTAAAGTTTTGGGGGGTATTTGAAACTTTTTCTTTTGGGGTCTAAGTATAAATTGGTCAAACTTTAAGAGATATCTCTATATTTTTTTCAATAATTTATAGTGAAATCCACATCGATAATTTTCTCAGTGCAATAGAATTCTAAGGCTTGGTAAAGTATCCAACGTAATGGACAACTTCTTAGAATATAAGGGTTACCCATCTTTAAACAATAACAAGAAAAGATACCGCATAAGAGCTTGTCCAATAAAACACTGTGATGGTATAACAAAAGTTTACGCATCATTAATTTACAAAACAATCCGAGAAGAGAACATGATACAGATGCTCTACCTAAAGATTAGCACAAAGTGGTGCAAGAAAGACAAAAGCCAAAAATGCAATTCATGGGTAATTAAGAAGTTATAGAGCACCATCAAACTAAAAGACTTGACTAAGAGTCAATAATAAGTTTGTAAGGCAGTTTATGATCATCATAATCATCATTGACCTTGATCTAATAATTGCACGGTTCAAACCCAAGACCCATCTTTAAAATAACTCATCAGATTTATCAAACACAAAGTTGATCTGAATTGGAATCTTGCTGAGACCTATCACATGGCTGATATTAGACATCTTGTTTTGCATGTGATGATTGCTGAAAATCATTAGGAGGGAAACCCTGGTCTTTTTAAGGTGTACCACAATTCCTATGCAGCAGGTTGTATGCTGATCCTGGATAAGTCCATCAACATAAGGCTTGTAATACAAAATTGGAATAGCCGCAGCACCAATGTCTCACACCAGAAGGAAGAAAGATAAAGGTCAGTCCTAAATTGGAGTCCTTGCACGGCAACAGGTAATTGATGGCAATTACCTTTTGATCTTACCTTTCCCTAATAAATGATTAGATTAATGTTCATCACTTTTAGTGCTCTCAATTGAATTCTGTTATCAACATAACCGGCCAGAATTAAGATTTTTCAAGAATTAGCAAGGACAGAACCTGGTTGTGACTTGATCAACACTTCAAACAAATTGTGTATGAGGATGAAGATCCAGATATAGCACATGTATAAGATCTTTTGGTACCAGCTTCTCATAGAATTCATCAATCCCCCTTCCCTCAATGTTCATCATGAACATCACTCAACCAACCATTTTTCAGCGAAAGAAAACCATTGCAATCATGTAATGATATCCTCTAACCAGAAACAATAATCATGTAATGACTGATATTTTAGTTGGATTGACAGGAAGGTTGGTTTGCATCCTCCCTGTGGTCATAATGTTCTCAACCAGAGGAAGTTCTTGCAGCTCTTTATGCTTTAGGCCTCACTCCAGATAACGTGTACACAATCTAGGTAGACCTAAGACTCAAAACCTTTACTCACAACTCTCTCGCAGCCATTAAAATCTCTGAACTGCGTCCTTTATAAAGCCCCTCCCTGACACACTCCCACTCGAACAAGGATTCGTGCCTCTCCTACTTAAAATATAAATCGTTGCAAGGTAAAAAAATTTATGAAAAAAAGGAAAGCTGAAATTTTCCTTTTCTTTTTTAGCAATCTAAAAGGGAAGAAGGAAAAATTTATAACGGTTATAAAATTCATTGGAGACCTCAAGCGTGTACCATCTCATACCGATCGCCGATGTCATGCCGCTCCACCCGCCCAGTTCCGACTCAAGAAACTCCAAAAATGAGCCCTCCGGCGAAGCAAAAGAACCCTAGAAATCAATTCCTACCTTTAGAGGCGACGCAATGGTCGCTCTTCTCGGAGAGGAAGGCCACATTCCCCATTCAACAACGAATCAAGCCAAGATTCGGGGCTCCCCCTCTGAATCCAACCGAAACGTCCGAGATTGCTCCCATGAAGAAACCGAACCACGACCGGAGGACGCCGGAGAATGGTCCATACCGTCCACAAACTGCCGGTACTCCGGCCGGCGAGAAGGGTTTCCGGCGGCGGGGAGAGATAGGAGGGAAAGCGAAATGGAGGACGAGCTCGCGTCGCTTCTTTAAAAAGTATGATAATAATGATAAAAGTAACTGTTGTAATAATAATAAAATAATTATATTTAAAAAAATAAATAAATAAATAAAGGAAAAACGGAAAAGCTCGCCGATTCCTCTTCCCGTTTTCCCACAGTAAAATCCCGTTTCACACGCACGGTAGCGTTCCCAGTTCCCACACGAAATCTTCCATTAACCTATTTATTTATGACAAACTGACAAATAAACCCCTTATTACTTTCCAAAACTACGGATTAGTCCTTTCCTTCCTCGCAGTTTAATTCTGCAGTTGTCTTGAAATAATCAACAACAACAAGGAGGACAACGCTAATAATAATAAATGCCATTTGTTCTTTTGTAAGCTAGAGGACTTCGACCGAAGTCAATTCTAGAATCAAAGAGTTGGGACTTGGTCAATTCTAGACAGATTCAGATTTGCAGATCTTATGGCGTAGAAGTTTTAGGCATTATTCTATTTTGGCCCCATCTTTTTCAACCATTATTCATGTTGGATTAAACCCAACTTGATAATATGTTCTTGTATTTTTCAACCAATTTCTAAGAGGCACTTCTATCCATCCCACAAGGATCACCAATCTTCAAGACTTTTCAATAGTTTAGGTTAGTTACTAGATATTTGCTTAACGACTCTGTAGGACTTCACTTTATATTTATAGTAACACAAAAAGTTACAATTTTTAATGTAATAATAAGATTAAAAAATACCAATTTTCCATCAAATGCCCAAAGTCTAGTAGTTCATTAGTGCAACAATAAGCCTTTTGGAATGTTCTGAAAATATTCTCATGATAGATCATGTCATGTTCTTGAAGAAAATCATAATTCTATCATGCTAGGGCTTTAAATAGTTTTTGACTCCATTCCATTTTTTGCTCCAATCCTTCTATCTCCCTAGTGCAGCATTCCATGCAAGAACCATTACCCTCATACGATACAGTCTTCTTTCATTAGGGGGAAAAAAAAGATAATATGGTCTTCTAGGTGCATGCACACTTCTCTCGTTATGTTCTAGTGTAAGCAAAACATGTGGAATAACTAATTGTCCAAAATTATCATAACCATCTACTAAGTAGCAGGATAAAACCCATCCGACTACAACAACACTACTTCTTATAACTCCAACAACAAGTGTCTAAAGGAATCTAGGTTGATGGAAAGCTCGATTAGATAATAGAAGGCAAAAAGGGACCCCTCTGCCAATAGGAGGTGGGCCACCTTTCAAATGGACAAGGCTCAAGTTATTCGGAAGTTGAAGTTAAGGGTAATAAAATTATTTATTCCATATTTTCACTCATATTGATTGTTTGATTACCTAAAAGCAGCCTTTGGCGTGGTAGAAAACATGAATTAATTCTCCTAGATAGTGGTCCATGTACCTAGCTTTGTTGTGTTTATCTAAGACTGAATAAATTGTCTGTGATAAAACTAAGGGCCATAGATCTGTGTAATCCTGAGGCTAGCTATGATTTGAGACAGAAGCAACATCCTTGGACATTTATGGAGAATAAACCTAACTCTAGTTGCCGATATGTAGGTTTGATGTAGGTTCTTTGAGTGTATTTTTTATTTGATCATTCTATATTTAAATTTGTTGACAGTATCTTTATCTCGACCCATATCAAGCCACATATCTAAGATCCATGACCTGAGAATTTTAAATTTTGAATTTTGAATAATATAGGAGAGATCCAAAGTATCCATCGGACCACCTCACAAGACTAAGATAGAAAAAGTTTCCTCCAATATTTTCTTTCCTGCATATTCTTTTTTCCCAAAAAAATAAAATAATAAAAAATAAATTATGGAAAATTTCTCCTACCTTAATCTTGTGATGGTCAAGGATATTTATAGTTGAAAATGTATATAAAATTACAACTATGATGATACAAAGATAGAAAGAAATAACAAACAGATCTCTAAGATTCCTCCTACACTTATGCCATTAAAATTTAAAATTCAAAATTCAAATTCAAATTTCTCAAATGATGGATCCTTTATATGCAGCTTGATATAAAGCTGAGATGAAAATACTACCAACCAATCTAATTGGTTTAATGGGATCTTCTTTAATTTTTTTTGCCTCTTTAGTATGCATGTTTTCATGTATTAAGATATCAACTCACTTTGATATCGATTGTTATGAAAATCTAGTTAGGACACCATAATCATGGGACCTTCTTGATACCACTTGTATTGCACTCGATCATGTATGAATACCACAAGAAAAGAAAAGAAGAATATAAAATAAGAGAGCACACAATCAAGTATATATGGATTAGACTAAGATCTACCTCTACGAAATATGCAAACTTCACTATGAGAGATAAAAAAATAAATAAATATGAAAAAAACTTACTACTCAATTCTTATATAAGAATTTCTCAATAAGAAGCTCCAAAATCTTCATAAAAGCTCTCTGAAACCTCTCAAGAAGCCTCTCAGCACCTCTAGGATATCACCAATTTTTTGATGCAACAAATGATTTGTCAATTGAAGTTATATAAACTTCAGAATTCTAAAAATAGTATTTCAGTAGAGAACAGTCTCAAATACATCTGAGATCGATTTTGGACTGTTCGATCACAATCGGCTCCCTCCTAAGCCGTTGAATCATGCACACAACTCCTGATCAAGTCCGAATTGCTCCTCAGTCATCTGATTATGATCAAGAGCTCTCCTGACCGTTAGATCATGCAAAAACACTCCCATATCAACCCGATCAAATCCTAGCCATTTGATCATGATCGGCTCCTCTCTAAGCCATCGAATCGCAATCGATCCATGAAACAGTGCCATGGACCGCATGAAATAGCTGGAGAAATTGAATTTTGGTCCATGCATGCACCAGTGAGCCGACGGTCCACCATGGACCGTGCTCCACCACGTGGGTTGGGCTCCCATGCAGCCTGCGTGCACCCACGCATGCTCATGTGCATGTCCAGCCCAGCATACGGCTTGTTGAGAATTGTATCCTAAAGCCAATCATCTAAGTTATAGATGGTTGAGCTAAATATAATTATACTCAAATTATTAATAAATAAAATTATTATTTTGATATTTTTATCATTTTATGTATTTTTCTGTAATAAGCTCTTCTATGATGAAGTCCTTAGGACTATTTAGACTTGATAAAAAAGGATTTATCGTTTAGTCCTTAAACCAGCTCGCGATCAAATGATTCGTTGTTATCCAGGACGACAACGTATCGAGTGTAGGTCATTGTATGCCATAAGTATTGGTTATCCTCTTAACCAAGAAGTATGAAGATACTGTTATGGCATGCAGGTGAAGTGTAGGAGTATATTTTATTGAACATGATCCAACTACGAAGCTCTCTTCTGCCAAGAGTTGCTCATGAAGGATATGGGTATATGTATCCCTTAGACCTGAGATCACCACGGTGACTTGCAAGCAACTTACTGTACTTAGGTATCGGACTACCTGAATTTTTAATTCAATAACGGAAGGCTACTGGATACAGTCAAGTACTTGGCTTATCGGTGCATGAGTCAAGATGAGATTGACCCCTCCAATTGTTGGAGCAAGTGCATCGTTGTATTTCAATTTAGCAAATCCTCAGTCGGGGTAGTCCATATGATGGATGCTAAGTTTTGAAATACATTATGGATAAATTTTAGGATTAATAGTAAATTCTAGATCATCCTTTGAGCATCGAAGTCAAGAGGATGAATTATACGGTAATCATATTCCATAGGTTCGTTATTATTGCATTATGATTTTTTGATCTATCCGAACGTCGGATACCATTGCTAGATGGTCACATCGATTGGTACAGAAAATTGGTTCCTGTGCTACTAGCTTAGGATTCGAATCTATGGAATCACACATAATAGGAGTTCCTACCTGATCTAATGGCTAATATTGAGTCTCAATGACCTAGGTCTCTATGGTTAAGAGTCCCACTGAATTGAAACTCTGTGACCAAGAGTCCCACTAGATTAGGACTCTGAGTCCTACTTGTTTGGAACTCTCTGATCATGAGTCCTAATGACCTAGAACTCTATAACCAAGAGTCCTAGTAGATTGAAACTTTGAGTTCTACTCATTTGGAACTCTTTGATCAAGAGTCCCACTGATCTGAGACTCTATGATTGTGAGTTCGATTCATTTGGGACACTGGGTTCAAGAGTTCCATTGGTTTAGGACTCTTCAAAAGTTTCATGTTGATGAAACTCTATTGCCCAAACACCCACCTAATTGGAGGATTAATTAGTAATTTGATTGCTAATTAACTTAATTAGATTGAGCGATGAGGATTTGATCAAGTTCGATCGAATTGGATTCAATTGGGTTTAACCCAATCAAGTCATGAGATGACCTAATCGCTATGGGAGATTTGATCCTGATTTGATCAAGACTTGAACTTAATTAATTTATAATTTGATTAAATTTTATTGGATTGGGTTAAGACTAAATTAGTTGGATTTAACCTAATCTAATTAGATCTAGATTAATTGGTTTGGTTGAAACCAATTAAGACTAAGTCAAATAAGTTTAAATTTGAACCTTCCTTCTCCCTGTGCCATCTTGTTTTGACTTTTCCACACCCTATCTCACACACACTTTGGTTTTGCATGAGAATTCTCACACACAGAAGGTATCTACCCCCTCCTCTTTCTAGCTTTGACCTAGTCTAAGTGTTGGATCAGATTGGATTTAAGTTGAATTTTGAATTCAACTTGAGTTGGTTGATTTGGTTGAAACTTTCCAACTCTCTCTCATGCTTATCCATTCACCATGCAAATATTAAGTGATTTTTTTTTTGTGCATTTTCTAAAGGTGGGTGCATAGAAGGAGAGTCCTTCTACATGTCAAACATCCAAGGGTGGGCGTTGGATAGGGATAAGAAGTTTTTTGAATCTGATGTTGGTTGGGAGGTTGAAACAAGTTCAACCTCCAACCCTTACTCTTTCCATGTGCCTTTCCCATAGTATTTCATGTCAATAAATTATGAAAATTTTTGTGCATGTAGAAGAAGAGATTAGCATTATGTGATAAAAATTTTAGAATGATTGGGCATTAGTTTTGAGTAAAAAAAATCTTTGAGTGAAGGCGAGCAAGATCCTATAGCACTTTATTTTTCCCTCATACCTCTCTTCTCTTCTAATTTTCACCTCTAAGGACACTCTATTTTTAGATATGATCTAAATAGGGTTTATAGATCTAAAAGTCATATTTTCATAAAAACTTATTTTATATAAAAACTCTACACAGCGAGGGCGTGATAGGGTTTTCAGTGTGTCACGATTTTTGGGCCAAGTGAAACCCTAGATTTGGTTATCTAGGTTCGGATGGAGAGATCGAGTGCTATGAGCATCGGATCATCACCAAACTTTGTACACCTCTTCATCATCCTACAATATTTGTATTCTAATTTTTTAAAGTATCTAAAAAATTAGAAAGTAGATAATCAATCAGATCGATCATGATCAGCCATCGAAGGCTCCGATGAGGAGCTAGCACTTCAGTGGGGCTGATCAGGACCAAGAACTCCATATGGACCAACCATAGAGGCTAGATAAGTATGTGGCTATAGCACGACACTAGAGCCTATTTTGATGGATTTAAATTATGGAGATCAGCTATCCGCTCATAGGTATCGAGTTCTAAACTTGTATCGATCGGCAAATATGATTTGCTGATCGATTGCATTTTATTTTTCTATTACATATTATCATGTCTAGATCCTATTTAAGGTTATTTAATATGATCAATAGAATGTTTTAAATTAATATTAAATTAATTTAGCTTTTGCTATTAAATAATTCAAAAAAAAATTGAATTGCATGCTATAAACCCTAACCAATTTTCCAATAATGGTATCAGAGTAAGGGTTGCTTGACATGTTAATATGTTAATTAAAAAGATTAGATGCTTACATATTTGATATATATTTAATCCAAATAACTTAGTAATCAAGGGTGAATGAGCCACCAAGCCGTCCGATCATAAGGGATAAGTATGGTGTAAAGGCCATCACTTCCCATTCAGTGGGGATTCCTTATGGCAGTAGGGGTGCCACCATGAACTCATTCATTAAGATGAATAATAAAAGAATTTTATTAAAATTATTTTAATTAGAAAGTTAAACATGAATATATTTAGATTAGATCTAAAAGATAATTCATGATTTAATTTTTATTATGCCTTAATTTCTGTTATGAAATTAGCAATAGAATTGCTATTTATAAAATGAGCTGATCCATTTGTGAAATGAGTCAACCTATTTGGTGAACAAAAAATAAAATCTTTTAAAATTTAAAAATTATTTTTGAAATGCTGAACCCTAGTCCATCAGTCCAAAAATTTAATTAAAAAAATTAAGTATCTCATAGAATCTAGAATTATGAATTAAAGATTCTAAGACATAAGCATAAGCTATGGGTTAAAGGGTTAGATGAATTAGGTCCATCAATTGGGTTAGACTTAAGGTTAGTTAAAAAATAGATTAATCTAGAGTAATTGATCAAATCTAACCAAGTATTGAATTAGATTAGATCAAGGACACTCTAGACTCAACTTCAATAGTTGTAGTTGAATGAGTTCATGTCTTTAACTAGACCAAGATGGACTTAATTCATGGCTAAATGGTCTAGCATGAAATTACTAGGTTGATCAAATTAAACCTAATTAATCAGTTGGTATCTAAGATAAGTTTGATAGTTTAGATTAGTGATTTTTAATTAGGAGCTACTCACACTAATTTAGTCTTTGATGAGTTAATGACATATCCTTTTCACTAATCTTACTTATTTGGCCAACATGGTTGATTAGAGTTTGACTAGATCACTTGATGATTCGAGCTGACTCATGTCACTAGGAATCAGTTTGATTGATTTCAATCAGTAAGACTGAATTAGATGCCCATGGATCTAAATTGATCCTAGTCCTAATCTATTGACTTGGTGAAGTCAATGGGAGGATTTGACTCAGTGAAGTCAGTAGGAGAAATTAGTCCATATCCTTTCTATCCTTAAATCATAAGTAACCTAAATCGTCTAAATTATTAGATCCTTAAAATGACTAAGTTATGGGGATAACCGAGTCATAGCCTCCCATTAAGGTGAATAGTAATGAATCCAATTTTTTGGATGGATATTAGAAGTGCCTAACACTTGGTGTTCATCTAAATATTAAAATTACTATCCATCATATAATGATTAGGTTGCACTCTCTTAATGGTGATCAGGTTAGCTAGAGCCTACCTCGGATCTGATCATCATTGGTTTGATACACCAAACTCAATCATGTTAATGGTTGGACCTAACTAGACATTTTTAATGGAGGCCAAAGCCTACTGAATTGACTTCTGGGGCAAATCTAAATACTAAAAATTATTTAAAAAAATAATTGATTGTGAACCTACCTATAGATATACATGGGTTAGCCAGAGCCTACCTTGAGCTCGTCTGTAGTCTATACAGATTTTGGTACCCACTAAGGAGTTAGTGTAATTCCTCGAATTGAAGGTAGAGGCTACCAATTTGCTAAAAATAGTAAAAGAATCTTTAGACTAAAGTCTAAGTCTTTAGAATTAATTAATTCAAGTATGAATAAGATTTCATATTTTTCTTTCAGATAAATAGAATGGCTAGTGTTAGTCTGCTCCATTCATTGTTGGACAGTGGTAAGCATTTAGGACCTAAGAATGAAAAGTCTAGTGTTGACCCTAATCAGGCAGACCTGAAGAGAAATTATCCTCTTGACCCAAATAGACTGAATAGAAAAAATCAGTAAGTGGTTGCTGATCAAGACTGTTATATGATAACACCTTGTAATTTTTTTATTTATGATACATCTACCTGGGTATTAGATACCGGGAGTTTGATTCATATATGCAATTCATTGCATGGACTTTAAATTAGTAGAAAGTTTGAGAATGGCGATAGGTTCCTGAATGTTGGAGATGGAAGTAAAGTTTTAGTCCTAGCATTAGAAACTCTTGAGCTATTTTCCAAAGATAAAAATATCATTTTAAGTGATTATCACTATTATCCATCTTTTATGATGAACATAATATCTGTTGGACTTTTGATCTAGTATGGTTATTGTTTGTTAATAAAAGAAAATTATTATGATACTATTATGAATAATGTTACAGTAATGTGAGGATAATTAAGAAATGGCATTTACATTTTATCATAGCCTGTTAGTGTAATGTACATGTTAAACAAATATCCAAAGCTAAATCATGTCTCCGATTCCTATCTTTGGCACTGTAGGCTCAGTCATATAAACAAGAAGAGGATAAACATGTTAGTCAAGGAGAATATCCTTGACATCGATGATTGCGAATCATTGAATACCTATGAGTCCTGTCTACTTGGTAAGATGACCAAATCATCTTTTACTGGAAAAGGTGAATGGGCCATTGAGCTTCTGGATCTAGTACATACTGATGTATGTGGATCCATGAACATAAGTGCTAGAGATGGGTTCTACTACTTCATTATATTTACTGACGACCTATCTAGATATGGATATTTCTATCTTATGAAGAATAAATTTGATTCATTTAAAATGTTCAAACGATATCGAAATAAGATAGAAAAATAACTTGAAAAGAGTATTAAAACTCTTCGATCAGATCGAGGAGGTGAATATCTTTCCAATGAGTTTTTAACATATCTAGAAGAGAATGAAATTCTCTCATAATGGATTCCTCCTGGAACACCACAGCATAATGGTGTATCAAAAAGAAGGAATCGAATCCTATTGGACATGGTTCGGTCCATGATGGAATTTGCGAGTCTACTGATTTCATTTTGAAGTTATGTATTAGAAACTGCTTGTTATATTTTGAACGCTATTCTGAGCAAGTCTATTGCAAAGACTCTATATAAGATATGGACTGACTGTAAGCCAACACTCTATCACTTTAGGATTTAGGGATGTTCAGCTTATGTCAAACATTTACAGTCCGAAAAGTTTGGACCTAGGTCTGATAAATGCTTGTTCATAGGTTATCCCAAGAAAACTAGGGATTATTACTTCTATCTTGCTGAAGAATAAAAAGTGTTCGTCAATAATAGGGCAGTCTTTTTAGAAAAGAAGTTTCTTATGGAAGGAATAGCTGCCTCTAATGTTGAGCTTGGTAAAGTTCGATAGATAGAAGAACCGACATATTCTAATGAACCTACAAAATTAAATTTGATAAGATCAAACTCAGAGCCCATTGAAGAGGCACCTTTAAGGAGATTCGGTAGAGTACCACGTCAACTGGACAGATACTATGATTTCTTGGTTCGAAATAGTGATCTTGTTGAACTCGATGAGAATGATGAGGATCCAATTACCTACATGGATGCTATGCAAAGGTCCGACTCTGATAAGTGGCTGAAAGCCATGAAGTTCGAAATGGAGTCCATGAAAGTCAAGTGTATGGACACTGGTTGATCCACCAGAAGGGATAAAATCCATTGGGTGTAGTAGATTTTCAAAAGAAAAGAGGCGCAGATGGAAAGGTGGAGATTTGTAAAGCCCATTTGGTTGCCAAAGGATATCGTCAACGTTATGATATTGACTATGACGAGATATTTTTCTCGGTGGCAATGCTCAAGTCCATTCGGATTATACTTATGATAGCAGCATATCTAAACAATGAGATCTGGCAAATGGATGTGAAAACAGCTTTCCTAAATAGAGAGTTGGATAAAGAGATCTATGAGATCTGGCAAATGGATGTGAAAACAGCTTTCCTAAATAGAGAGTTGGATAAAGAGGTGTATATGATACAGCCTGAGGGTTTTACATCCTCAGATGAGTCCAAGGTGTGCAAGCTTCAAAGATCCATCTATGGATTGAAGCAGGCATTTCGGAGTTGGACATGCATTTTGATAAAATAATCAGAACGTATGGCTTCATTAAGAATGGAGAAGAACCCTACGTTTATAAATGGGCTAGCGGTTCTATAGTTGTATTTCTTATATTGTATGTGGATGATATTTTCTTAATCGAAAATGACATCCCTGTACTATAGGGAATAAAGGTTTGGCTGTCATCTCAGTTCTCCATGAAAAACTTAGGAGAAGCTTCCTACATCCTAGAGATGAAGATCTATAGAGATAAATCTAAAAGATTGCTTGGATTGTCTCAATCCACGTACATAGATATCGTGCTGAAAAGGTTCAACATGGAGAATTTTAAAAAGGACTATCTTCTGATAGACTATAAAATTACTCTCTCGAAGAGGAACTATCCGATAACTCTTCAAGAGAGAGAGCATATGAGTAGAATATCATATGCTTCGACAGTAGGTTCTATTATGTACGCTATGATGTATATGAGAGCAAACATGGCATACTCACTAGGGGTAGTGAGTAGATACCAGTGTGATCCGAGTGAGCATCACTGGAAGGTTGTAAAGACAATCTTGAAGTATTTAAGAAATATAAAGGACCAATGGCTCATCTATGGAGATACTGACTTAAAACTTATGGAATATACTGATTTCAGTTTTCAGTCAGATCATGATGACAGCAAGAGTGTGTCAGGATATATGTTTATCCTAAACGATAGAGCAATCTACTAGAAAAATTTCAAGCAGCACACTATGGCCGATTCTATGTGCGAGGTAGAGTATGTCGCAGCATCCAATGCTACGAAAAAAGCTGTATGGCTGCAGAAGTTCATCGACAAGTTGGGAGTGGCACCCTCCTTGGATGGTTCAATTCTACTTTACTGTGATAGTACTGGAGCCATAGCTTAAGTGAAGGAGCCGAAGGCACATCAGTGCACCAAGCATATTCTGCATCGCTACCATCTTGTACGAGAGATCGTAGAATGAGGTAACATCGACTTTTAGAAGATTGACAGAAAGAAGAACGTGGTTGACCCATTTACTAAGGCATCACAAATGGAAGATGGGTATTCGATACTATTCTGAGTGGCTTTAGTCTAAGTGAGAATTGTTGAGAATTATATCCTAAAGCCAATCATCTATGTAGTAGATGGTTGAGCTAAATATAATTATACTTAAATTATTAATAAATAAAATTATTATTTTAGTATTTTCATCACTTTGTGCATCTTGCTATAATGAGCTCTTTTATGATGAAGTCCTTAGGATGATTTAGACTCTACAAAGGAATATTTATTATTTAGTCCTTAAACCAGTTCGTGATCAAATGATTTGTTGTTATTCAGGATGACAACGTATTGAGTGTAGGTCATTATATGCCATAAGTGTTAATTATCCTCTTAACCAAGATGTATGGAGATACCGTTATGGCATGCAGGTAAAGTGTAGGGGTACATTTCACTAAACGTGATTCAACTACGGAGCTCTCTTCTACTAAGAGTTGCTCGTGAACGATATGGGTATATGTGTCCCTTAGACCTAAGATCACCACTGTGACTTGTAAGCAACTCACTGTACTTAGGTACCGGATTACCTAAATTTCTAATTCAGTGATGGAAGGCTACTGGGTGCAGTCAAGTACTTAGCTTATCAGTGCATGAGTCAAGATGGGATTGACCCCTCCAACTATTAGAGCAAGTGTATTGTTGTATTTCAATTTAGCAAATCTTCAGTCGGGGTAGTCCATATGATGGATACTAAGTTTTAAAATATACTATGGATGAATTTTAGTATTGGCAGTAAATCCTAAATCATCCTTTGAGTATCGAGGTCAAGGGGATGAATTATACGGTAACCATATTCCACAAGTTCGTCATTGTTGCATTGCGACTTTTCAACCTATCCGCACGTAGGGTATCATTGCTAGATGGTCACATTGATTGGTACAAAAAATTAGTTTCTATACTACCGACTTAGGATTCAAACCATGAGGTCACACATAATAGAAGTTCTTACCTGATATGATGGCTGATATTGAGTCTCGATGACCTAGGACTCTCTGATTAAGAATACCACTAGATTGGGACTCTATGACCAAGAGTTCCACTAGATTGGGACTTTGAGTCCTACTTGTCTGAAACTCTTTGATCGTGAGTCCTGATGATCTGAAACTCTATGACCAAGAGTCCTAGTAGACTGAGACTCTGAGTCTTACTCATTTGGGATTCTTTGATCAAGAGTCTCACTGGTCTGGGACTCTATGATTGCAAGTTCGATTTGTTTGGAACACTAGGTTCAAGAGTCCCATTGGTTTACTCTTTAAGAGTTTCATGTTGATGGAACTCTGTTGCCCAGACACCCACCTGATTGGGACTCTATATTTATTGGAGTATTAATTAGTAATTTGATTACTAATTAGCTTAATTTGATTGAGCGATGAGGATTTGATCAAGTCTAATCGAATTGGATTCAATTGGATTTGATCCGATCAAGTCATGAGATGACCTAATCGCTATGGGAGATTTGGTCCTGATTTGATCCGAACCTAGATCTAATTAATTTATAATTTAATTAGAATTTATTGGGTTGGGTTAAGCCTAAATTAGTTAGATTTAATCTAGTCTAATTGGGTCTAGATTAATTAGTTTAGTTGAAACCAATTAAGACCAAGTCAAATAAATTTGAATTTTAACCTTCCTTCTCCCTACGCTACTCTGCTTTGACTTTTCCACACCCTATCTCACGCATACTTTGGTTTTGTGTAAGAATTCTCACACACAGAAGGTACTGCACCCCCTCCTCTTTCTGCCTTTGACCTAGTCCAAGTGTTGAATCAGATTGGATTTAAGTTGAATTTTGAATTCAACTTAAGTTGGTTGGTTTGGTTGAAACTTTCCAACTCCCTCTCATGCTTATCCATTCACCACACAAATGTTACTTAATTTTTTTTTTTATGCATTTTCTGAAGGTGGGCACATAGAAATAGAGTCCTTCTGCACATCAAACATCCAGGGGTGGGCATTGAATAGGGATAAGAAGTTTTTTGAATTTGATGTTGGTTGGGAGGTTAAAACAAGTTTAACCTCCAATCCTTATCTCTTTCCATGCACCTTTCCCATGGTATTTCACATCAATAAATTATGAGAATTTTTGTACATGTGGAAAAAGGGATTTGCATTATGTAGTAAAAATTTTAGAGTGATTAGGAATTAGTTTTGGGCAAAACAAATCTTGGAGTGAAGGTGAGTAGGGTCCTATAGCACTTTATTTTTCCCTCATACCTCTCTTCTCTTCTGATTTTTACCTCTAAGGACACCTTATTTTTAGATATGATCTAAATAGGATTTATAGATCTAAAAGTCATATTTCTATAAAAGCTTATTTCATAGAAAAAATCTACACAAAGAGGATGTGATAGGGTTTTTAGTGTGTCAGGGTTTTTGGGCCGAGTGGAACCCTAGATTTGGACATCTAGGTTCGGATGGAGAGATCGAGTGTTGTGAGCATCTGATCACCACCAAACTTTGTACACCTCTTCATCATCCTACAATATTTGTGTTCTAATTTTTTAAAGTATTTAAAAAATTAGAAAGTAGATAATCAATCAGATCGATCGTGATCAGCCGTCGAAGGCTCCGGTGAGGAGCTAACACTCCAATGAGGTTGATCAGGATCAGGAGCTCCAAATGGATCAACTATAGAGGTCGGACAAGTATGCGGCTACAGCACAATACTAAAGCCTATTTCAATGGATTCAGATTATGGAGATCAGCTATCCACTCATAGGTATCAATTTTGAACTCGTATCGGTCAGCAAATATGATTTGCTGATCGATTATATTTTATTTTTTTATTACATATTACCATGTCTAGATCCTATTTAGGGTTATTTGATATGATCAATAGCATGTTTTAAATTAATATTAAATTAATTTAGCTTCCACTATTAAATAATTCAAAAAGAAAATTGAATTGCATGCTATAAACCCTAACCAATTTTCCAACACAGTTGGCCCAGTGCCCCTGCATGCTGCTGGCCTAGGCCACACCGCCATCGATCGGTGCTGCCTGTGGGCCCCTCCAGTAGGCTCGAGGGTCAATACCCTGGTTTGATCTTTTTTTGCGTGTATCTTCTCCATTTGATCTCTATTTTGGCTATTCTTAGGCTCATTGGACTTCATTCATCGTCTTGGACCTCGTTCTAGGCTTATTGTAGATCAAATCTTGAGATATTTTTCTCTACAATCTTCACATCGACTCGATATTCGATCTTTACCTATCTTTGAGAGCTTATAATCCATCTCGACCCCATGCCCTAGGGCACATCTGCTATCTTATGGATTGATAAACATGGGAGTCGAGCCAGGCCGCTCGATCTCACCTTCATCAATGGCTGTATCCATTTTGATCAAAGACCTGCTTGAAGAAGTCTCCTATGATAATAAAAACTTTAGTCTGCAATATTACCTCTCATCCTCTTGAGTCTCACGTCTCGTGCCTGATCCACCTCTACCTAGAGCTCCACCTCGCACTAGACTCCTTCTGGCTCTTAAAGCTTTACCTCATACTGAGCTCCCTGCTAGATAATAATGTTCTTTCATCTTCTTCTTCCCCTCGAGAACAATCCTATCACCGTGTATGACCTTCAGAATTTCATTATCAGCTATCCATCCATAGCCATTTGAATTCAATCTGCTTAGTGATATATGATTCTGCCTGAAATCAAGTATGTATCGGATCTCCCCCAATCTCCTCATCGCATCATCATGTGTCCTCTAGCTGACCATTTTGATGCCTATGATCGCACAGCTCGATCCATTCAGTAGATGAATAGTGCATCCACTACTCTCTAGAGAGTCAAACTGCTCCTCTCTATAATAAACATGATATGTGCATGCAGAATCTAAAATTCACTACTAGAAAAAAGTAGATATCTCGTTAGATATCATCAGAACATCATCCTCTGACTTGCTACCTATCACTATAGTAGCCCTCATCTGATCTCTGAGTTATAGGCAATCTCTAATACGATACTCTAACTCATCGCATCGGTAGCATCTGATCTTGCTAGGATCCCTTATCTTAGACTTGGATCATCCTCCTCGCAATCCTCTACTGCTTCATCTGCTGCCACCTACTCCTTCAAAAATTATCAAAACTAAGCTATCACCATCTGAGCTCGAAGCTAGATTCTTCCTCTTGAGAATCTCACTCTAGAGAATCGTCGTAGTGATCTCGTGTATCTTATGCTCTTTTTCATTAGAAGAGCAGTCATCAAGGACTCATATGAAGGAGGAAGCGATACTAGTAAGACCAATGCCCTGGCCTTCTTCTCAACCTTCTTATCTATACCAAAAAGATTTGTAAGAATCTTTTGAAAGTAGTTAAGATACTTCTGCACGCTCTGTCCCTCGATCATCTGCAATTGGTAGAACTGCCTCCAAAGAAAGAGGATGTTGGTGAGGGACTTTACCATATACAACTTCTTAAGCTTCGACCACAGCACCGTTGAAAAAATTTTGCCAAGTACATAGATCACCACCTCATCCATTGGATACATATGGATGGTACTCACCGTCTGCATCTACAGCTATTCCTAGGTCCTCTCCTATCTAGTGTTCGGCTTCTTTTCATACCGAAGAGCATTGATCAATCCATGTTGGATGAACACGTCCTTCACCCTCACTTACCACAAGAAGAAATTGCTCTTCTCATTGAACCAGTTGATCTCCATCTTGATTATGCTTGTCTTCTCCATCTTCTTTGATCTTGATCAATACCATCACGATTTGGGCAACCATGTTAACTGGTATCGTCTGGCTCTGATATCAATTATTAGAAAATCAACTCACTCTGATATTGATTATTATGAAAGTCTGATCAGGATAACACAATCATAGGACCTTCTTGATACCACTTGCATTGTACTCGATCACGTGTAGACACCATAAGAGAAAGAAAGAAGAATACAAGACAAGAGAGCACACAATCATGTATGTAGTCTATACAGATTCTAGTACCCACTAAGAAATTAGGATAATTCCTCTAATTGGAGGTAGAGACGATCAATTCATCTAAAATAGTAGGAGAATCTTTTAATTAAAGTCTAAATCTTAAGGCTTAATAAATAATTTGCTAATTAGGTTTTTGGTTCTCTTGTGTGTAGTTAAGGCCAAACCTAAGTTGCTTCATGCACTGTTAGACTGTGTCATACTTATGAAACCCAACTTCAATAATAAGTATCAAAAGTTGAATATTGTTCAGCAGCATGAAGAGGTTCATGCAGGAGCTTTTATACCCAGTTTAAACAAAAGGTTCAAGATTGACTCAAAAGAAGCAGAGTCCTTCCACTGTAAGAAGCAGGGGCACTATTCTCAGTACCTTGCTTTCTGTAACTCCAATAGGTTAAACAAGAGAAAAGAGTAAGGAGTTGCTGATCAAGAATTTTATATGATAACACCTTATAATCTCTTTGTTTGTGATATTACTACCTGGATGTTGGATACCAAAAGTCTAGTGCATATTTGCAATTTATTGCAAAGACTTCAAGTTAGTAGAAAATTTGAGAATAACGAGCGATTCCTGAATGTTGAAGATGGAAGATCTATTCTAGTTCTAGCTTTAAAAATAGTTCAATTTATTTTCAATTATAATGTCATTTCTTTAGATGATTGTCATTACTATCCCTCTTTTTTGATGAATATAATTTCTATTGGCCTTTTGGCCAAAGCCAGTTATCATTGGTCGATAAAGAAAGATTATTGTAATATCATTATAAATGATGTTATCATAATGCATGGACAACAAAGCAATGATATTTATATTTTGTCATGGTCTATGTGTGTAATGTACACAACTAATAAATATCCTAGATTAGATAATGTTAGAGATGCCTATCATTGGCATTGCAGGCTTGGTTATATTAATAAGAACAGGATAAATATGTTAGCCAAAAAGAAAATCTTTGATGTTAATGATTTTGAATCATTGCCGACTTGTGAATCCTATCTTCTAGGAAAGATGATAAAATCATCTTTTATTGGAAAGAATGAAAGAGCCAGTGAAGTTCTAAGTCTTATACATAATGATGTATATGGATCTATGAACACTATTATTAAAGGTGGATATCACTATTTCATTACGTTTACTGATAATCTATCAAAATATGGGTACGTTTATCTTATGAAACATAAGTCTGAATCATTTGAAATGTTCAAATGATTATGTAATGAAGTAAAAAAATAAATTAAAAAAAATATTATAATTCTTTGATTAGATTAGAAAGGTAAATACCTTTTTAATGAATTTTTGATATATCTAGAAGAGAATGTGATTCTTTCATAGTGGACTCCTCCAGAAACACCATAGCATAATGATGTATCAGAAAGAAGAAATCAAACCTTATTGGACATGGTTCAATCCATGATGGGGTTTGTTAGTCTATCTATTTTATTTTGAAATTATGCTCTTGAAACTACATATTTTATATTAAATAATGTTTCGAGTAAATCTATTACAAAGACTCCATATGAGATATGGACTGGACATAGGCCTATGCTCTCTTACCTTCGGGTTTGAGGTTGTCTGATCTACGTCAAATATTTACATACAGATAAATTTGGACTCTGAACTAATAAACGTGTATTTATAAGGTACCCCAAAAAAACTAGGGGTTATTACTTGGACCCTAATCTGATAAGTGTGTATTTATAATGTACCCAAAAGAAACTAGAAGTTATTACTTCTACCATGCTGAAGAATAAAAAGTGTTCGTCAGTAATAAGGCAATCTTTTTAGAAAAGAAGTTTCTTGGTGAAGAAATTATTGCCTTTAAGATTGAACTTAAGGAAGTTCAATAGGTAGAAAAATTGACATAGTTAGTTGAATCAGGATCGGATTTGATTAAATCAAACCCAAAGCCTAGTGTAACTACACTATTAAGGCAATCCGATAGAGTACCGCATCAGTCGAACAGATACTATGATTTTACTACTATAAAAAGGGGCTATGATAGTGCATACTATGGCAGCAATTTTCAAAACCACTGTAATAGGTCCTACGGCAACGGTTACAAAGAACCGCTGCCATAGGTTCGACCTATAGTAGTAGTTTATACTAACCACTGTTATATATCCAACCTATGCCAGCGGTTTATCTAAGCACTACTATAGGTGAATCTGTGGTAGTGGTTCCATGTAACCACTGCCATTGATCAAATCTACAGCAGTGGTTTAACATAACCACTACAATAGATACGACATATAATAGTGGTTCCATGTAACCATTATCGTAGGCCTAATATATTGCAGAGGTTGGGCATAACTGTTGCTATATCTTTTTTCATATTTTTGCTCTAAATATTATATAATTTTAAAATTTAATATCTATTTTCATTATTTATTATCTAAATAATTATCATTAGAGTATCGTCATAAAGGACTGCCATGATCGGATGGCCCTAGCTTCATTTATCAAAAAAAATTTGATTTAGACGACCACGAACGATGATGCGATGATCTGATAGATGGAGATCATCGATAAGTTTGAAACTTATAACAATGATCTCGATGATATTTGTAGCATACTATCAAAGTTTCACTTCAATCAGATATCGTTATCATAGTCAATTTAATATAGAATGATTTCGATCGTTAAATGAGAAACAAGCGATCAAAGGGCCAAACGGCGTCTAATTATGAGATAATTTTTTAGTTAAATAATCTTTACTATAATTTTAATCATTTTATATGGTGGTAATTATAAAATTTAAATTATTTTTATATAAATTATTCATGTTAAGCAGATCTTGCAAAAGCACGAGCATAATTACCAATGGAGTTTAAGAATGGATATCAAGCAACGTATAGTTTTGGATCATTCTTAGATCCACGAGTTAAATTTTATGATCACCACCATAAAAATAATTAAAGTAGTAGTCAAGATTATTTATAAAAAAAATTATCTCATAATCAGATGTCGTCTAATCCTTTGATCACTCGTTTATAATTTAACAGTCGAAATTATTGTATACTAAATTGATCATGATAATGATATTCGATTGAAGTAAAATTTTGATAGTATACTACAAACATCATCGAAATTATCATTATAGATTTTCAGATTCATCTGACATATCTATCTATCAAATCATCACATCATCATTCATGATCATCGATATTGAATTTTTTTGATCAATAAAGCTAGGGCCATCAGATCAAGGTGGTCTTTTTGATCAATAAAGCTAGGGCCATCATCGATGACACTCTAATGGTAATTATTTAGATAATGAATAATGAAGATGAGTATTAAATTTTAAAATTATATAATATTTAGAGTAAAAATTAAAAAAAATTATTTTCAACCTACGGTAGCGGTTACTGAGAACCGCTGTCATAGATCTATTGCAGCGGTTTCATAACCACTGTCATAGACCTATGGCAGTGGTCCTTAGTAACGTCTATCATAAATCTATGGCAGTGGTTCAAAAATTACTATCGTAGATCTATGGCAGCAGTTCGAAAACCACTGCCATAGGTTAGGCTATTTTTGCCCAGCCCATCTCTAAATTGATTTTCTCTCCACTAATCTCTCTCTCTCTCACTCACTCACTCCTCTCCGCCACTAGTGAGGTTCCACCTCCATTTCTTTTTTTGGTTGGTGTCGCCTCCTTCCCTGCCTCCTATTGGCTTCCTGGCCAGCCCGACAGTCGGCTCCACCACCTCCCCCTCCTCCTCCTTCCCCATCCTCTCCACCGTTGGCTCCGCCACCTCCCCCTCCTCCTCTCTTCCTTTAGCCCAGCCACCAGCTCTGCCACCTCCCCCTTCCTTCTCTCTCCTTACTCTCTTCCCTGGCCAGCCTGACCACTGGCCCTAACCCCTCCCTGCTCTCTCTCTCTTTCTCTCCTCTCTTCCCCCGACCCGATCCACCCTCCTGCTCTTTCTCTCTCTTCCCCGACCGACCCAGCCACCGACCCCGACCCCTCCCTGCTCTCTCTCTCTCTCGCTTTCTTTTTCTCTCCTCTCTTTTCTTAGCCCGATTTGCTCTTCCTCTGCTCTCTCTCTCCTCTCTTCCTTGGCCAGCCCGACTGTCGATCCCGACCCCTCCCTCCTCTCTCTCCTCTCTTTCCTCGACCCAACCACCCTCTCCCTACTCTCTCTCTTTCTCTTTCTCTCTCTCTTTCTCTTTCTCTCTCTTCTTTTTTTCTATCTCATTATTTTGTGTTTCTCTCATTTTGTAGGTTATCTCTAGTGCCGTCGTCTTCTTGTAGCATCACCGCCAGTGACCCTCAGAGCTCTCTATGCGACTCCCTTTCTATAGCCGTAGATATCATTTTTTTAAAATTTTATAGTATTATTTATTAATTATTTATAATATTTATAATAATATTTATAATTTTTATTATAAATATTATAATTATCCACTGGTCGTGGGTTCGTATTGGTGGGTAAGAGAATTTCTACCAATTGGTTCTAAATTATGTCGGTAGATTCTAGACTGGATCGTGCTAGGCAACCTTGGGTCATGTTGTGTCGACGATCATGGACAACCCTTGGGGCATGTCGGTCGATAACAAAATTCTCACTGATGAGTTCTGAGCTATGTCGGAGGTCGTGTGCTGTGCCGACCGCTAAGAAAACCCTCACCCCCATCGATCGCTAATAGAAAGTGAAATTATTTGTTGCTCATCCTTAATTATTTATGGATGTAATTTATGTTGTAAAATTTATATTTTGTTGCTTTTGTTTATTGCATTGCATAACGATAGACTCATCAATTGATTAGTGTACATAATCTCCAGCATCCATATATTTAGATGTTTTTATATGCATGAAAAAATTATATACAATGATCAATTGATTATTCAATTTAGATAATTTGAAAATTATAAATAATTTTATAAATAATTACAGCAATCAAACGACATGCTAAGGATTTAGAATGAAATTTTGGACAGCATTTTTTTTTTGTTCTTCTTATAGAGGAGAACTAAGAAAAAATGCTGTCAAAATTTTTTTCGATTCCTGTTATATATCATTTAATTACTGTAATGAATCTATAGAATTAATGCAATTCCTGAATGAGATAGAATATATCTTTACCTGTTAGTTGATGATATAATGCATTTATTGCATATCCAAAAATGATATTTAATATGAGTTTCATACATGATATTTATTTTAATTTTTGTTTAAGATGTATTTTTTATTTATAATGCACATTTATTTATAATGCATTAGTATACAATGTAAGTTTCATAAATGATTTAATTGTAGTATCACCAATTTTTATAATGGATAAGGAGTGGATAAAGTTTAGCAGGCTCTCGTCAGAATATAAGGCTAGACTTTAAAATTTTTTTGATTTTGCTATAAAAAAATTTGAGAACCACGGACTTATCCAATATTCTTGTAAAAAGTGTATGGATGGGCCATGGCTACCTCATCAAGATGTAAATGATCTCCTTACCATTTATGGCTTTAAATCTGATTATGAAATTTGTTGGGATCAATATGGTGAGGGTAGGCCGCAAGGAGGCGATCAACATGATGGGAGAGTAGAACAAATGGTTCGTGATATTTTTTTATTTGTTGGCCATAATGACGGTGCATCTACATCCATATGCCTGATCCTATGGTTGGTGGAATAACAAACAGTGAGGATGTGGAGAAGGTTCGCAAGTTGATGGAGGATGCTAATATTTCATTGTATCTTGGGTGTGAAAAGATGGCGAAGCTTAAATTTTTAATCCGATTGTACCATGTGAATGCTCCAATGAGTTCAGTAATAATGGAGTGAACTGCATACTAGAGCTTTTAGGAAACATTTTTCTGAATAATGCATAAATTTTGAAGAATAATTATGAGATATCGAAGATTATTGAATAATTGGACTTTACTTACACCAAGATACATGCATGTCCTAATGATTACATGCTCTATTGGAAGGGGGATGCTAACCTGAACGAGTGCACGAGGTGTGGTGTATCAAGATAGAAATTGAATAAAGATGGCACATCGATCCGTGTACCTCAAAAGTTGATGTGGCACTTTTCTTTGATTTCGAGACTATAAAAGTTGTTTATATCGACAAGGACATCGAAGGATATGAGATGGCATAAAGAGGACCGAACAAAAGATGATGCATTAAGGCATCCAGCTGATGGAGAGGCATGGCAAAAGTTTAATGAAATACATTTTGATTTTGCACAAGAGATACGTAATGTGAGGTTGGGCTTGTCATGTGATAGTTTCAACTTATTCAAGCATATGAATACCGCCCATAGTGTATGGCTAGTGTTTATTTATGTTTACAACCCCCACTATGGATGTGCATGAAAAAATTCTTTGCTTTCATGATAGTGCTCATTCATGGACTAATTAAGGTAGGTAATGACGTTGATGTCTATTTGCAGCCTTTTATTATCGAGCTAATAGTATGAGATTCAGATGTCAATTTTATGTTATTGAATGATATTCTTTGTGCCATTTTTATGTAATATTTGCTATTCTAATTCATAGCACTGATAAGCATCATAAATTCACCAATAAAAGTATTAATTTATCAATTAATTGATATTAATTTTTAAGAATTAATAATCAATTTATATATAATTTTTGAAAAATTCATATTTTTATTAATTAAAAAATTAATTAAAAAATAATAAAAATTAATAAAAATTAAAAAATAAAATTTTATTATCAATAGAAAGAGCTCATTTTTTTGATCACAACGAAATAAATTTCAAGTAAAACGGAGCTAAAATGAAAAAGATATGAATTTTTAAAAATATAAAATAAATAAAAATTAAATAAAAAAAGAAAACGGCTCAGCCGGCTCCGCAAGCCGAGCCACCAAGCCAAGCCGAAGCCATCAAGCCGACTCAGCCGTTGAAGCCATCAGCCGGTCCACGATCCAGGCGTGGACCGCCAGCTCAGCAAATTCCGGCGAATCAGAGATTGCCACGTGGTGGACCTAGACCCCTTAAGGGTCTACAGAAATTTATCGCGGCTCACAAGGGTAATTTAGTCTTTTCGTCCGACAACAGCGGCGCTGATTGGTTGCGGTGTGCGGTGCGGCCGGTCCACGCGGTCCATGGGAACAGTTATTGCGCGATCGGACGGATGTGGTTGTTTGCGGTCAGGATCGGACGGCTGTGGTTGCTTCCGAATTTTATTCAGATACAAACATCACGCGGATCACCATCGGACGGCAGCGCTCGATCCAGGCGATGATCCGACGGTCCAGAATGCTGCCGGCGGTGATCAAGACTCCCGAAGCGCGATTTGCGGCCAGATTTCCTCGATCAAGCGCGATCCAACGGCCAGAATTTAATCCGACCCGATCTGAGCTTATCTGCATCCGATTTTGATGATTTTTGGACCGTTGGATTCCTGTTGAACGGCTGGATTTTATCAGATTTATCAGAGTCATATCAGAGCTATTTTGATTCAAATTTTATCCAAATTTCTTTGTATTTTTATGATTACAAAGGCTATTAGTCCCATATTGCCTTTAGAAAAAATATCCAGCCCTCCTAGCTCTATAAAAAGGACCCCAGGCCATCAGAAAATCAATATCTCCGATCAAGGTGAAGCTTTGGTACAGGGCGAAGCCAGGCTATGGGTTAAAGGCTGCTTCGAAGCAACGGGTGCCGAGAAGAAGAGCCGAGCTTCTACACCATCTTTCTGCCAATGCCGATCCAAGATCAGAGATCAGGCTATTTTATTTTATTTCTTTTCTTTTTAAATTTTATGTATTTAAATTCTAAAATTTTAATTAATAAAAATTTTATTTTTGCATTTTAATTTCTTGCTTTTTATTTTTATTGTAATTTAATTTCTGCACTTTAAATTATTGCTTTGCAAGTAGATGCTAAGATCTAACTAGTAGATCTTAGTACCAAGTTTAAATTTCCTGCATCCTTTTAATTTTTGCTTTTTATTTTTATTTTCCGACTTCACTTTTGATCCCAAAACTCTTCTCTTTTCTTTTTTTTTCTTTTAAAAATCAAAGATTTCAAATCTAAAAACACTACCTTCCCTGTGGATTCGACCCGACTCACTACTATCTACGCATTTTCAATGATTTTAAGAAGTCGGATTAAACTGATAAACACGGTGTCTTAACGACAACATCGCGTCCCTATCAAGTTTTTGGCGCCGTTGCCGGGGAAGGCACGGATATTAAATTTTTTTGATCTTCTTTGATTTTTCTATAAATAAATTATAAATAAAATTTTTATTTTCTTACTAATTTTTTTTATTTATTTTGTAGAAAAAAAAAAAAAAAGAATCAGAAGTTTTGCCTGGTGAGATCAATCCTAACCCTAGTTCCTCTTTTCTTTTTATTTTATTTATTTATTTATTTTATTTTTAAATTAATTTAAAAAAATATTCATTTAAACCTAATTAAAAGCCTCATGATAAGATTAGAAACCCTAACTGTTTAGAGCATGCATCATATTAGTTTTATTTTTATTTTATTTTTATTTTTTTTTTTTTTTGGTGATTGCTGGAGGCAAGGTAAGCCTTTCAGAATTTAATTAGTTGCATGCATCTAGTTTAAATTGCATAGAACCCTTTGATTGAATTTTTTTTTTTTCGTGCATATTCATATTAAATCAAATTAAGGGCACAACCCAATTAAACAAGATAAGGTGGGGATTTGATCACCCTTCCTTAGCCCACAAACAACCAACCAGCATCCTGCATTGACCTAAGCCTTTAATTTTAAAATCAATTAGACATCAACCCTAGGAACTCGAGCTCAATAGGACAAGGAATCCTAAGAGTTGAACCGGGTTAGGATAAGTCAATTTGACTGGTGTCTAGGAAAGTGGTTCAGGGACGATTGGGCCCGAAGGAAGGTGGTTTCTAATTGGTTCCGTTCGCTTACCTGGCCAAGCACAATTGGTGTCTAAGGCAAGCAACGGGGGGACTCCCACCAACCTTACACTTACCTGGCTAGTTGATTGGCTAATCCTACACTTGGAGGGCTTGAAGGTGACCTTGGCAGTTAGGAGCTGTCTAGATCTAGGATAACCCTTAGTCAGGATTGATTGACCAACTTGATTGCTAACCAACATTAAATCCTAATTAAACCTAATTCTTCTCTTTCTTCTTAGTTCTAGGACTCCTTAGGACCTCTTCTTTAGAACTCTTTTTTCTTTCTTCTCTTTTACTCCTCTAAAAATAAAATAAAAATAAAATAAAATAAAAATTAAACTAACTAAAAATTAATAATTAAATTAAATTAAATTAAAATTAACAAATAAAAATAATTAAAAAAATTAATTTTTAATATAATAAAATAATAATAATAATAATAAAATAAAAAAATTCTAAAAATTTTTAAACCATACATTAGGGTTACACTAATACATGCATGGTAGGAAATCGCTTTTTCTGATTTAGTTGAACTTAATTGAATGGTTGATTCACATTAAACATAATAATCAAATGGCTAATATGAATCTAATAGTCCAAAAATTAGATAAAGTTGACCTTCTTGATCAGAAAATAGATCAACTCCTAACCCTAGGTCAACAATCTTCTAATTATCAGGAGAGTTATTCAATCTGTGCTAGTCCAACCCATCATGTAAGTGAATATCCTATGACTGCACAGTTTCCATATTTTATCCAAGAACAAGTTCAAGCTACTCAAGGATACTCCAAATTGATTAATGACCCATTTTCAAATTCATATAATTCAGATTGGAGTAACTTTAATTTTTCTTGGACATCCCAACAGACTCAGGCTCAGACCCAAATTTCACTTGAGCAAAATTATCAAAATTATGCCTATAATAATGGTCAGCCTAGTCAGTTTAACCAGCCATCATATTATAATCAGCCTTCATACCCACCTCCTCAACAGACCAATCTAGCTGATGATAGATTTAACCAACTTCAACAATTAATTCTAACTCAACAGCAATCTATCGCCAGACTAGAAGCTCAAATAGGATAATTAGTTGAGTCTAACATGAGGAGAGAACTAGATCAACTACCGAACCTACCAATTTCAAACAACCCACCTAATGACCACCAACCACCTGGATTAAATTATCAATCTAATGTTTCATCTAAGAATCTCCAATTTGAGAATACCAAAGTAATTCCTGAACTTAAAAGCTATAGGATTCTTATGGACCCATACCAAGACCAGGTGAGAGAGGCTAGTACTGATGCTAGCCAAAATGAAAAATTTAGAGGAACTGGTTAGTACTGAGACTAACCACATAGAAGAACCCAAGCCAGGAATTAGTACTGATGCTAGTTCCAGTTTAAATGAGATAGAAATAAGGGAAAAGAGAATAGATGATTTACCCGAGACTTATAAACCTAATGTCCTATTCCCTTCAACCCTAGAAGCTGGTTCTTCTTATAAAAATCAAAAGGCATGTAATGAAATGTCAATGGAGTTGTTTAAGCAGGATCACATTAATTTACCTCCAGAATTAAAACCGCCTTTAGTCACCATTCCAGCACCCATTGAATCAAACTTAACTCCTAAAACTCCATTCATGAGCATTTTAGAAGAACAAATAGGAGTAATTCTTAATAAACATGGGTCTGAGAATGGAATCATAAAATATATCCCAAAAATTAACAGTGAATATATCAATAATGGGATTAAAAATCAACTTTCTGAGATTGGCAATCCAAAACCATTGGAATTTGTCAATCCAATATTCGACACAGGATAGTGAGCTACATTGTGTCTGGCTGAAGACGGTAAACTTAGCGCTTGTTGGGAGGCAACCCAATATTTAGTTTTTATCTAATTTATCTTTTTAGTTTATTTTTTTAGGATAATTTGAATAAGTTGGAGGGAGAGCTCAAATTTGTAAAGGCATGTGCTGGACCAAAAATAAATAAATAAATAAATAAATAAATAAATAAATAAAAATATATATATATACTGAGTTAGGTGTATTCTTCCATGTTCTTTATTACATCCTTTATTTTTTCTTCTCCATTGAGGACAATGTCGATTAAGTTGGGGGGAGAGAAAAATAAAAATTTTAAAATTTTAAGTCCTCGAAAAAGTTAGTATTTAGTATTTAGATACTTGATTATGCTTAAGAATCGAATTAAACTAAGCATTTTTAAAAGAAAATTGATGCACAGATCAGAGAATCTATGAGATATTGAGGAATCAAGTATTAAGAAAATTCAATAAAGAGTTAAGTCCAGAACATAAAAAATTTTTTCTTGGAGCATTTCTAATTATTTCTTACTAGCATCAAAGAAAAGTCTACTTTTTATAGGCTTGTGTAGGGTAACTATACGTTTCTTCATATAAAAATTTATTTTAATAAAATAGTTTCCAAGTACTTCTCACTGAGTAACCGGGCCTCTTTGCCTAAGCAAGCATTGAGTTTCGCGTCAAAAGGTGGGAAGGGCAAAGAAGCTCGTTGTAAAGCTAGTCTTAACTCGTAGCCTATTTGATTCGAGCTAGTAAGCCCGAGGGGTATTCTATACCTAGTGCCCTAAAGCCAACTGGTTTGGGAGTCATTGGCCCAAGACTCGCTACATGGATCAAATAGAAAGCTTAAGGAGTTAAGACACTCAATAGTGGTACAACGTTAAAAAAAAAAAAAAAAAAAAAAAAAAAAAACATTGGTTTCCCACCGAGTAACCGGGTCCCGTTGCCTAAGTAAGCAATGATATTCGCATCAAAAAGTGGGCAATGTGAAAATAAAAATTAATAAATGAAGGATGGAAGTAGCAATACACCTGCCTATATGAAAGTTTAGACAAATCAGAGATAAAAGTGGAATAATTTAGAAAAAGTTCTGAAAAATTTAATGTTCTTTACTTAATTTTTCTATTGATAAGTATTAATACCCCAATGATATATCTCATTTAAGCTCTACTGAATATCAATGGCCATTTTGAAAATTGCTTAGGTAAAATTCGAAACTCTAAAGTTAAAAGGTATTTAAAACTAAATTCTTTCTTTACTCGAGGACGAGCAAAGCTTAAGTTGGGGGGTGTGATAAGCATCATAAATTCACCAATAAAAGTATTAATTTATCAATTAATTTATATTAATTTTTAAGAATTAATAATCAATTTATATATAATTTTTGAAAAATTCATATTTTTATTAATTAAAAAATTAATTAAAAAATAATAAAAATTAATAAAAATTAAAAAATAAAATTTTATTATCAATAGAAAGAGCTCATTTTTCTTGATCACAACGAAATAAATTTCAAGTAAAACGGAGCTAAAATGAAAAAGATATGAATTTTTAAAAATATAAAATAAATAAAAATTAAATAAAAAAAGAAAACGGCTCAGCCGGCTCCGCAAGCCGAGCCACCAAGCCAAGCCGAGCCATCAAGCCGACTCAGCCGTTGAAGCCATCAGCCGGTCCACGATCCAGGCGTGGACCGCCAGCTCAGCAAATTCCGGCGAATCAGAGATTGCCACGTGGTGGACCTAGACCCCTTAAGGGTCTACAGAAATTTATCGCGGCTCACAAGGGTAATTTAGTCTTTTCGTCCGACAACAGCGGCGCTGATTGGTTGCGGTGTGCGGTGCGGCCGGTCCACGCGGTCCATGGGAACAGTTATTGCACGATCGGACGGATGTGGTTGTTTGCGGTCAGGATCGGACGGCTGTGGTTGCTTCCGAATTTTATTCAGATACAAACATCACGCGGATCACCATCGGATGGCAGCGCTCGATCCAGGCGATGATCCGACGGTCCAGAATGCTGCCGGCGGTGATCAAGACTCCCGAAGCGCGATTTGCGGCCAGATTTCCTCGATCAAGCGCGATCCAACGGCCAGAATTTAATCCGACCCGATCTGAGCTTATCTGCATCCGATTTTGATGATTTTTGGACCGTTGGATTCCTGTTGAACGGCTGGATTTTATCAGATTTATCAGAGTCATATCAGAGCTATTTTGATTCAAATTTTATCCAAATTTCTTTGTATTTTTATGATTACAAAGGCTATTAGTCCCATATTGCCTTTAGAAAAAATATCCAGCCCTCCTAGCTCTATAAAAAGGACCCCAGGCCATCAGAAATCAACATCTCCGATCAAGGTGAAGCTTTGGTACAGGGCGAAGCCAGGCTATGGGTTAAAGGCTGCTTCGAAGCAACGGGTGCCGAGAAGAAGAGCCGAGCTTCTACACCATCTTTCTGCCAATGCCGATCCAAGATCAGAGATCAGGCTATTTTATTTTATTTTTTTTTTTTAAATTTTATGTATTTAAATTCTAAAATTTTAATTAATAAAATTTTTTATATTTTAATTTCTTGCTTTTTATTTTTATTGTAATTTAATTTCTGCACTTTAAATTATTGCTTTGCAAGTAGATGCTAAGATCTAACTAGTAGATCTTAGTACCAAATTTAAATCTTTGCATCTTTTAATTTTCGCTTTTTTTTATTTTTATTTTTCGACTTCACTTTTGATCCCAAAACTCTTCTCTTTTCTTTTTTTTTCTTTTATAAAATCAAAGATTTCAAATCTAAAAACACTACCTTTCCTGTGGATTCGACCCGACTCACTACTATCTACGTTTTTTCAATGATTTTAAGAAGTCGGATTAAACTGATAAATACGATGTCTTAATGACAACATCGCGTCCCTATCAAGCATGAAAGGTGAGCTAGCATGCTTGATTTGTGAAAAAATATTCGATCTAGAAGATTGACACATCGAAGGAGCTTTAGCTATATGAGAAATTGATGTTTCTTCCATCAAAACCATCCATATAGAAGGGATGCATGCTCTTTCGATGGCACTGTTGAAGAAGGTGAGGTGCCTAGCCGAATGTTTGGGAGTGAGATGTTAAGAGAGTTGGATGATCTCAATATTAAATTTAGAAAATGTGATTCAATTGATGGTAAGAAGAGGAAGCATCGATCAAAGAAAGATGACACATACTTTAATTGAAGGACTTGCCATATTGAGAGATAAACTTATTGCACCACTGCTTAGATGTAATGCATATTGAAAAAAAATGTATGTAAGCTCCTATTGGCAACAACCTTGAATATCAAGGATAAGACTAAGGATGACTTAAATTTTTGATTTGACTTGAAAGAATGGAGTATTAGGAGACACTCCATCTGGAGCCGGTAGGGAGAGAACAGTGGAGGCTTCCTCATGCATGTTATGTTATGAATGCCTTCGAATGGTCCATATTTTTTCATGTGTTGGAAAATATAAAGATCCAAGATGGATACTCAAGCAACATATCAAAGCATGTGAATAGTAAGGATGTCAAACTTGGAGGATTGAAGACTCATGATTATCATGTACTGATGTAGAAATTAATCTCAATAGCTATTCACCGCGTGTTGCCAAAAAATATCAAAATGGCTATTATTCATCTTTGCAATTTTTATAGGGATATTTGTGCAAAGAGGTTGCTTAAGAAAGAAGTGAAGAAAATGAAGGCAAGGACGGTGACTATATTATGTGATCTAGAGAAGATATTTTCATTATCATTTTTCATAGTTATCATACATCTCACCATGCACCTTGCGGGGGAAGTTGCTCTTGGAGGCCCAGTATTCTGTCGATGGATGTATCTTACTAAGAAGAATATTCAAACTCTAAAATCTTATGTAAAACATATTAGAATCTATTTATTGATGCTCTACTAATATTATTGTTCAACATGTTATATTGGTTAATGTTCATTAACGTTGCAGATTATGATGGCACCGAAATGCCATTTAGCTTTCACCCCTACCTCTCGATGGGTTACATAAAGCTCCGCATCTGAGTCGCAGATAGAGCATACTCCATCCATATTCGCATCAACTGCGCAGGACCATCGGCATCTACTCTTCTATCGATATCTACTCCACTGGCATTTGAGCCTCCACCATCAGCCACATCTCCGACACATGCTTTATCCATCGATGAGTCTCCACTAGCATCCACATCACATGAACCCATGGCCAATGAGTATACATTTTTATTATATTATTTATTCATATAATTATTATCAGTCTTATATATTTGCATGATATATTTTTATTATAGATACATCATCTAGTAGGATATTTTGCAGTCCCATATGCATGCTGCACATGTGGAACCACCAGCATCAGGTGATGGTAGACTATGACATGATGGGGCAGCCAGTAGGAGAGATTGTGCTAGAGATGCATTCCTTTTTTAGAGCACTTATGGGGCAGTCTGACATCATTTTGGTACTATCCATAGACTGATGATCGATGGATACTGGTATCAAGGATTGGGTGTAAAAGAAGATATGGGTAAGTATATCTTAGTTATATTTATGCATTTGATATTTTTACACCATATTTTATTCATATAATTTCATAACTAACTTCTGATAACTTTGTATAGAGGAGGTATGACTTTTCAAATCATGAGAGGGCTCGAGATGCCTGACTAAAAAAGATTGAAAAGTTGTATCGAAACTATAAGGTCAAGCTCCATAGAGGATGGCTTGAGCACCGACGGGACACTCTAGAGGAGCTTGTTCCTTGGATTCAAGATTGTCCTCCGAGTTAGTGGGAAGGGATTGTTAGACATTGGAGAAACTAGGAGTTTGAGGTTTAATTTCTAACTTCTAAATTTTTTAATATACTAAAAATTATATTTAAATATTTTTTATTTATTTGAATATTTGTTAGACTACCTCTTATCAGAATCGAAAGAATCAGGCAGCCCAGGAGTATACGCATACTCTCGACCATGAGTCTATGGCCACTTATATGCATAGAGAGGTAATGAATTTTGAATCTTATTAAATAAATTAAATAAATATTTTTTTTATATTTTTAATAAACTGATCTATTGTTATAGCTAATGAGAGATGGGGTGATGTCCAGCCATAGTAAGATCTTCCAATTCAGCCATATAAACAAGAAGGATAGGCTAATGAACACCACGATTGGAAGGATTTTTGTAAGTAATAAATATATTAGTATGATTAGTATTATAGCATTTCTTATAAAATTTTGTTTGAATTTATAATTATAGGATCGATTAGATGTGCTCGTGGGTGAGGGTCCGAACACTTCTAGCCTCCATGACCATCTATCTCAGGTCTTGAGATCTGAGCACTCTGGGAGGATCCAATGCAGGTCCGAATATATGCCGACGAGCTACTGGTCTGGATCAAGCATCTCTTCATATGCTTCTAGTGTCGTCAGTCGGGAGCAGCTTGAGGAGGCATTGGTGTTGGTGCAGGCAGCTCAGACTATGGTGCGGGTAGATCAGGCTACGACATGGGCTACTCATGCAGAGAAACGTGCAACTCATCTGGAGGGCATCCTAAGCGCCATGGTGATGAGGCTCAGTGCATATTTTGAAGCTAACTTCATGAGCCTTGAGGACATGTTGGTCGGTATTTTAGCTCCATCTCCTACAGCTCTAACCCCTCCAACTCCGGCTCCAGCTCCTTTAACTCATGCTCCATCTTCCGATGATGATGATGATGTAGATTTAAAAAATTTTTGATGTATTTTTTCTTTTAAAAATATTATAATAAATTTTATTTAGCAATAAAATTTGAGCATTTCATAAATATTCTTATATTTATAATATTTTTTATATTATTGAACTACATTTAATAGGTAAAAAAATATAAAAATTAAAAAAATATATTTTTTTTCATTATTCAAAAGCTATGATAGGGATTGCACAACCGCTACCATAGGTATGCCAACCGCTTCTGTAGGCTTCGTGCCAACTACTGCATTAAATCTATGGTAGTGATTTTGTAACTGCTATGATAGTTTAACCTATGATAGTGGTTATGAAATCATTGCCATAGATCTATAGCAGTGGTTCTATAACAACTACCATAGAGAGCATGATAGTGGTTAAAAAATTGCTACAATAGGTCGAACTACCAGCAGTTATAAAACCACTGCTATAGGTCAATCAATTACAGCGGTTTGAAAACTACTATCGGGCTCTGCCTTCGCTGCTGGATTAATGCTAAGGAATGCTAGAATAGGCAAGAAATGCAGGTGGGAAGGTAAGGGAGTCCCTGACTTTCGGGGTTTATCCATTCGCTGAGCTCCTTGCTACCCAAGAATGAAAGAAGAATGGAATGAGGGATCGCTACCACTCAATCTCTTTCTCCCTACCTCCGTAGAGAGATGAACCAGTGAATGAATTTAAGTCTGCCAATGAGACCTCGCAGCTCTTTGAGATTCTTTGGCGGAGGCATCTCGAGTATAGCATGCACCTTGGATGGATTCGAGGAAAAATACTGGAGCGCAATAGATTCGATGCTCGAACAAAGGTTCGGGGCCCAACGGTAACTGCTCGTGCAGCTGTGACCGCAGCCCCCTAAGCCATGGCTTAACTGCAAGCTATGGACTGCCTTTGCGGCTAGACTGCGGCTACAGCTACGGCTTGACTGTGAGAGGCTGCGGCTGGCTGCAACTATCCCTGAACATGATCATTTGAATCCGCATCAGTCCCAACTACAGCTACTTACTCTACCCGTGTCCGTTGATTAAAGGATAGAGGTGAGTGAAACTTCGCTTTGACGATATCCCCGAATAGGATTGATGCCTAGAAGAGGATTCTGTATAGTAGATATGTTAAAAAGGAAACTTTACCTAAGACATTGGAAGTACACAGGATGCGTCAGAGCTGAGGTAAGGTAATATGTTGCGAGATAAACTGTCCTCCACTCAGAATGTAGTAACTAGTGTCATCATAGTGCTAGTTATTCCTGATGTGAACGGATGCTTTTTCTGATAAACGATAGGCTAGCCGACCGACTTTGCTCATGGCAAACGAAGAAAAGAAGCGAAGGGCTGCCATAGATCTACGGCGATAATCGCTGCCATAGACCTACGGCGATAGCTGCAGTGGCAGTAGTTAGCTTATGGCAGTTATTCTTATAATTGCTGCAATAGCCGCTACCATAGACCTACGGCGACGGTTGCAGTGGTAGTGATTAGCTAACCACTGTCATAACCTATAGTAGCAATTTTTTAGGCTACGAAAGTGGTTACCAACCGCTGCCATAGTCCTATTCTGTAGTAGTATTTCTTGATTTGAGATGGTGATCCCATCGAACTCAATAAGAACAATGAGGATTCGATCACTTACATGGATGCGATGCAGAGGCCTGATTCCAAGAAATGACTTGAGGCTATGAAATTCGAGATGGAGTCCATGAAGGTCAACAATGTGTGGACATTGGTTGACCCATTCGAAGGGGTCAAATCCATTAGATGCAAATGGATCTTCAAAAAGAAGAAGGACGTAGACAGAAAGATGGAGATCTATAAAGCTTGTCTGGTTACCAAGGGATATCATCAATGTTATTGTATTGACTATGACGAGATGTTCTTTTCTATGGCAATGCTCAAATTCATTCAGATTATGCTTGCGATAGCTGCCCATCTAGACTATGAGATCTGACAGATGGATGTGAAGACATCTTTCTTAAATGAAGAGCTGACTGAAGAGGTATATATGATATAACTTGAAGGGTTCACACCTATAAATGAGTCCAAGATGTGCAAGCTTCAGAGATCCATTTATGAGTTGAAGTAGGCATTTTAGAGTTAGAATATGCATTTTGATAACATGATCAAAATGTATGGCTTCATTAAGAATGGAGAAGAGCCCTACATTTACAAGTGGGCAAATAGTCTGACAGTTGTATTTCTTGTCCTGTACGTGAATGACATTCTCTTAATCGAGAATGACGTCCTCACACTATAAAAAATAAAAGTATGGTTGTTATTGTTGGGGGTAAACCTTGCTTCCATCGAAGTTCAATCTAGTGCTCAGCCAAGTGTAACTCACAATCGTAGGAGAGCTTCAATTGCCAACTCCTTCCAGACCCCTCTAGTAGCCGAACTCCTTTCAGACCCCTCTAGCAGTCGGACTCCTCCTAGATCTCTTCAGTAGCTGGACTCCCTTCGGATCTCTCCAACAGTCGGACTCCCTCCGGACTGCTTCAGCAGTCAAACTTCTTTCGGACCTTTTCAGTAGTGAACTTCTTCTGGACCTCTCTAGCAGTCGAACTCCTTTCGAACCCCTCTAATAGCGGAACTCCTCCCGAACCCCTCTAGTAGCTGAACTCCTTCCAGACCTCTCCAGTAGCCAAGCTCCTTTCTAGACTCCTCCAGTAGTCGGACTCTCTTTGGACTCCTCCAACAGCCGAACTCCTCTCAGACCTCTCCAGCAGTCGAACTCCTCCTGGACTCCTCTAGCAGTCGAACTTCTTTCAGACCTCTCTAGTAGCTGAACTCCTCTCGAACCTTTCTAGTAGTCGAACTTTTTCTGGACTCCTCCAGCAGTCGGACACCCCGACTCCTTCTGAACTTATCTAATAGTCAAACTCCTTTCGAACTCTTCCAACAGCCAGACCCCCCTGGACTCCTCCAACAATCGGACTCCTTCCAGACCTCTCTAGTAGTCAAACTTTTTTCAGACTTTGCCTTCAGTCGGATTCCTCCATCGAACAAATTTTCCTTCAAATCTCTCCTCCAGCAGACCTACATACAGATTCTTCTAGCATACCTACTTTCGGATCCCCCCAGTGGATCCATGTTCAGACATCTTCTATGGACTTCCTTCAAAGACTCCTCCAGTCGTAGGGCTTCCGAATGCCTCCTTCATTCGAACTTTCGGTAGTCATCTAGAAAGGTCTTCCCATGAATCTGGCTCCATACACAACGTGAACCAACTTACACACAGACTGCCTTAGAGGAGTCTGAACTCCTTTGGTATTGATATAACTCAAAGATTCATCATCAACTGATGCCTACTCATCCAAACTTTGACTATTAAATTTCGACAGACTGGCACGTCACGATAATAGACACTATCTCCTATAACAAACTCCATGTGGTTTCGAATGGCTCATTACCAGATGGTTACGACTGTTGCTATCAATTTGTTACAGGCTCCATCTATAAAAGGGATCCTTCAGATGCATTTTCTCGAGGCTCTCTTCTCCTTCTTAAGACTCTGCTATTTTGCTTCCTGAGCACTCCATTTCTATTGGCCAGAAGAGCTGACTTGACGTCGGAGGATCTTGCTGGAGTCGCCACCCCCGGCTCTGGTTAGGACTTGTTTGGCAGGTCATCGATGGTGAACTCATCTTCTTCGACTCTAGCGCTTCTCTGATGATAACCAGATTTTACACCAACAGGATTGGTGCTAGAGGAAGGGTTCTACCTTTTGAGATCCTCTTATTCTTAAAGGAGTGCTCAACAAAGATCTCTCTTCTCCTCCTCCAAAGTTCTCCTTGTCGAGAAGAATGCCCCCTAAGAAGGCTTTAACCCGATGGTTAACGATCTCCACAGCCAGATCCCATCCAGATTTGCCTACCTTTATTTCATTCCGACAACTCAAGCTACACCTATAGCAATGGTGGACACGGAGCAGTTTAACTTACTAGTCTAGTAGGTTCGTGGCCTCATGGAAGTGGTGTAGGCCATGCAACAGCAGCAGCCTCTGGTGCCAATTCGATTGGAGCAGGCTTCTTCAGAATCCCATGATCTAGTTTGGGGATGATCGACTTAGGCTAGTCGACCGATGACGTTCGAGAAGGGACAGCAGAGGGCTGAGAGCTTCTACTCTGATCATGACTCTACCCCTGGGGGGACTTTGCCCTCATTCAGTCAGAAGACCTTAGAGATCCATGATCGAGAAGATCTCCTAGACCAGAAACTACAGGAGATGACCCAGCAAATCGAGGAACTCCACCATGCTTTCTCCTTCCATGGTAATGATATCTATACTGACCCTCTTTTCTTTTACTGCATCATGCAGGAACCTATCTTGTCAAACTTCAAGCTCCCCCAATTCGAGAGCTACGATGGGACCTCCAATCTGATTGACCATTTGGAGGTCTTTCAGATAATGATGCTGCTCTACAGTGCACCAGACACTATCCTATGCCAAGCTTTTTCATCTACTTTGAAGGGAGCAGTCAGAAACTGGTATTCGGCCCTCAAGTTGGATACCATTTTTTTCTTTGATCAAATGAGCCACTAGTTTGTGATGCATTTCGTTAGCAGTCGATGCCCCCACCGAGGTTTTGACTCCTTCATGAACATCAAAAAGAAAAAAGAGAAATCCATCCGGGCCTATGTCATCCAATTCAATTCTGTTGCACTAGAGGTCCAAAACATGGACCAATCTATTACGATGGCAGCACTTAAGGGCAGCCTTCAAAAGAATGACTTACTATTCTTCCTAGAGAGAAAGTATATTAGGGATTTTGCTGATATGCTGGCTCGGACTGAAGGATATGCTCGAGCGGAAGAGGCCTTCAAGGCCAAGGATAATGAAATGCTGGAGAGCGGTGAATGGATGAGCCAGATAGGCCCATTGAGGAAGGAAAGCCGAGTGGAGTTTGACCGCACTCTCGAACTCCTCCTGAGTGCAAGCGAGCCCGAACTACTCTCCGAGCTTGAAAGTAGGGAAGCTCTGACAGAAGGGCACGATGGGGCTGCCCCCTCCGAAGGTTCTATAACTACGCCCCTCTCAACACCCTAAAAATTCAAATATTGATGGAGATCAAGGAGTAGCTGCTGAGGCTGAAAAGAATTTTCATCCTGGCAGATGCAATCCCAACAAGTTCTGCCTCTACCATCATGATCACGATTATGATACTGAAGAGTGTATCCAGCTCTAAGATAAGATCGAGGAGCTCATCAAGGGGGGCAGGCTCGGTCGATTCCTGCGACGTTGGCCTGAAGGGCAGGAAGATCAACTCAGGGTGCCACCACCACCGAAACCACCAAGAAGGGAAGAGCAACAAGTAGATTGACCACCTCTCGACGTCATCAACACCATTTCTGGGGGACTTCGATGAGGGGAGGCTAGCAGATCAGCAGAGTCCGAGAAGAGGTGGAGAACTGAGGAGCCCATCACTTTCACCAACGAGGATGCCTCAGGAGTTCAGTTCTCACATAATTATGCAGTTGTAATCTCTTTAAACATTATTGACTATGATGTGCACCGCATTCTAGTAGATAATGAAAGCTCTGTTGATGTTTTATTTTATGATGCTTTCTTAAAAATATTTTTACCTAATAATCACTTGGGACCTATGAACTCTCCATTGATAGGCTTCATTGGTGATGTCATGCCAGTTGAGGATATAATAACTCTGACTGTGGCTGCAGGGCAATGTCCAAAGCTGGCTAGAGCGTAGATCGATTTTCTAGTCATAAAAGCTCCTTCTGCCTATAATGCTATTCTTGGCCGATCTGGTTTGAACGCGCTCTGAGCTATGGTCTCAACTTATTATTTAAAGGTGATGTTTTTGTTGAGCTGTGGAATTGAAGAGATTAGAGAAGATCAGGCCTTGGCAAGGCACTACTACTCCATAGCCCTATAGAAAAATGCCCAGCCCGACCTTTGCCCTATTGATGGGCTGGATGTTCGCGACGACCTTACGGAGGAGCAGGGCGAGCCTATGGAAGATCTTGCAGTCGTGTCCTTGGATGATAGGAATGTAAAGCACACTGTATAGATCGGCTCCAACTTGGGAGATGAAGTTCGAAAGTAACTCATTACCTTCCTTCAGAGGAATGCAGATGTCTTCGCCTGGGTTCCAACAGATATGCCAAGAATTGATGCCAAAGTCATGGAACATCGGCTGGCTGTTGATCCCAAGTATCGACCAGTGAAAGAGAAGATGCGCAGCCATGCTTCGGAGAGGCAGAAAGCAATTGCAGAAGAAGTCGACAAGCTCCTCAAGACTGAATTCATCCAAAAAGTTAATTACCCAAACTGGATCTCGAACATGGTGCTCGTCAAAAAGACGAACGATAAGTGGAGGATGTATATAGACTTAAAAAAAGCTGAACAAAGCCTGCCCAAAAAATAGCTACCCCCTACCTAGGATTGATCAACTGATGGATGCAACCTCGGGCCACGAGCTCCTCACCTTCATGGATGCTTTTTTTGACTACAGCCAAATTTAGATGGCGCTAGAGGATGAGGAGAAAACTACTTTTGTTACTAACTGTGGTCTTTACTATTACAGGATTATACTTTTTGGACTCAAGAATATAAGAGCAATGTACCAGTACCTGATCAACAAAATCTTCAAGAGATAGATCGATCGAAACATGAAGGTGTATGTGGATGACATGCTCGTCAAAAGTCAAGCTTCAATAAATCATATTGCCAATCTCGAAGAGACCTTCAATGTACTTAAGAAGTACAAGATGAAGCTGAATCCGATCAAGTACATCTTTGGTGTGACCTCGGGAAAGTTTTTGGGATTCATGGTGTTGAGGTGCGGGATTGAAGCAAATCTAGAGAAAATCTGGGCTATTCAGAAAATGACTACTCTAAAAATAATTAAAGAAGTTCAGCATCTGACTGAAAAAATGGCATCCCTAAATTGCTTCATCTCAAATCGGTCGAGCGATGCATGCCCTTCTTTCAAGTTCTCAAGTAGCCAAAGAACTTCTACTGGATGTCGGAATGCCAACAAGCATTTGAGGAGCTTAAGAACTACCTCGGCTCACCTCCACTGCTGGCAAAGCCTGAGCTCGGAGAGAAATTATTCTTGTACCTAGCAGTCTTCCCAAAAGCCCTGGCAGCAGTCCTGGTTAAGGAGGAAATGAAAGTGCAGCAACCGATCTACTACATAAGTTGGGTTTTGAGGGGTACAGAGATCAGGTACTCTAAATTAGAAAAATTAATTTATATTCTTCTAATTACTGTTAGAAGACTCCGACCTTACTTTTAGGGGCATACTATAATGCTTCTCACTGATCAACCCATCAGAGCAGTCCTTCATCGAATAGATACTTCTGGAAGAATCGTAAAATGGACAATCGAGCTTACGAAATTTGACATCAACTACCAACCTCGACTGTCGATCAAAGCTCAAATATTAGCAGACTTTGTAGTGGAATGCACCATCTCAAATGAACCTGAGCTTGAATCGAATGAAATCAGTATTCCATGGCTACAACCAAGCCCCCTCGAAGAGAAAGTCGATCTTTGTGAAAGTTTTTGAGCCCTATATGTGGATGGTTCCTCCAATACTGCTGGTGCACTTGTGGGGTTGATCTTGGTTAACCCTGAGGGAGTCATCGATGAATATGTGCTATGCTTTGAATTTTTTGTAACTAATAGCAGGACTGAATATGAAACTTTGATTGCTGGGTTAAAAATAGTAAAAAAGTTAGAAGCAGATCGGCTCCAAGTCTACAGTAATTTTTTACTGATGGTTGGATAAGTTAGCGATAGTTATGAAGCTCGGAAAGAAAGCATGGTGAATATCTTGAGAAAGTAAAAAACTCGACTCCAACCTTCGACGGTTTTAGCATTCAACAAATTTTGAGGATAGAAAATACACAAGCCGACCTTCTCTCTAAATTGGCCACTTTAGCCCCAACCAAACTGCCCAAAGAAGTATTCTTCAAAATTCTAAAGTGCCCAAGCTCAGAGGATTCATAGCCTGTTATGCAAGTCGAGCATGAGCTAAGCTGGATCGACTCGCTAGTTGCCTACCTCAATGATGGAGCTCTCCCTCACAATCTGAAAGAAGCTCGAAAACTCAGAAATCAGGCTTTCCGATATGTTTTATATGAAGGCAAGCAATATAGAAGATTGTATTCTCTACTGCTCTTGAGATGTCTCCAACCTTCAAAGATCGACTTTACATTATGGAAAGTACATGAGAAAATTTATGAAAGTCATGTAGGAGCCAGATCCTTATCACAAAGACTGCTTCGGCAAGGTTATTATTGGCCGACCATGCATCATGATTGTGTCGAATATGTTAAAAGGTGTGACCACTATTAGATAAATATAAATATACAAAGACATCCAGCCTCCAAGCTTGCTCCACTAAGTGCACCTTGGCCATTGGCACAGTGGGGAATGGATATACTTGGCCTCTTTCCAAAGACATTCGGATAATGAAAGTTTCTCCTGGTTGCGATCGACTACTTCACCAAATAGATTGAGGCCAAACCATTAGCAAAAATCACTAAAGCAAAAGTGTAGGACTTCATCTGAAAGTCGATCATTTGCAGATTTGGTTTGCCTCGAATCCTCATAATAGATAATGAACGATAATTTGTCAGAGTAAGATTTACCGAATTCTATACAGATCTGAACATCTTCCACCATTTTACATCAGTTGTCCACCCACAAGCGAATGAAGAAGTCGAAGTAACAAACAGAACCTTGCTGCAAGACATCAAAGCAAGACTAGAAAGGGTGAAGGGGATCTGGGTAGATGAACTCTATCATGTGCTCTAGGCATACCGAACTATCCAAAGATTGCCAACCAAAAAAACCCCATTTGCCTTATCTTTTGGAACAAAAGCAGTCATCCTAATAGAACTTAACCAAAAGTGACTCTATTTGGAATAGGAGGAGAACCTCGTTCTAACGTGAGCAAGGTCGAAGGCCTCATTAAATTAAGATGAGATAAGGAGAGAGGCCCTACCAACGGCCCTAATGTATCCCTATAGCCCATTAAAAATAGGAGGAGAACTTCATTCTAACATGGCAAGGTCAAAGATCTTGTTAAATTAAGATGAGATAAGAGGAGAGGCCCTGCCAACGACCCTAATGTGCCCCTACAGTCTATTAGCAATAGGAGAAAAATCTCATACTAATGTGAGCAAAGTTGAAGGCCTCATTAAATTAAGATGAGATGAGGAGAGAGGCCCTGCCAACGATCCTAATGTGCCCTTATAGTTTGTTAGAAATAGGAGGAGAATCTCGTCCTAACGTGAGTAAAGTTGAATATCTCGTTAAATTAAGATGAGATGAGGAAAGAGGTCCTGCCAATGGCCCTAATGTGTCCATACAGTCCATTAAGAATAGGAGGAGAACCTTGTCCTAACATGAGCAAGGTCGAAGGCCTCATTAAATTAAGACAAGATGAGGAAAGAGGTCCTACCAATGGCCCTAATGTACCCCTATAGTCTGTTAGAAATAAGAGGAGAACCTCGTCCTAACGTGAGCAAAGTCGAAGGCCTCGTTAATTTTGGACGAGATGGAGGGAGAGGCCCTACCGATGGTCCTAATGCACCCCCACAAGCCACGTTAAGAATAAAAGAAAAACCTCATCCTAACGTGAGCAAAAGCCAGGACCTCATTGACCAAAGATGAGGAAAAAAGAGAAGCCCGACAACCCTTACACGTGTTCTTTCTATGACTACATGGTTACGCCAAACATAAAAAGGACCCTATCTCGGTTCACAGAAGAGACCTAGGCTTGACATCCACAGCAAGCGTCACATCAGAAGACAACACAAAGACAAATAAAGTAAAGAAGGTAATGTTAGATATGTGTGCCCTAGAAGTCAGATTGGTTGACACCTGTAATACACTTCTAAGAGCAAAATTATAATTTTGACTATAAATAATAAAATAGATTATTTTTCATTATAGTGTATATTTGAAAGTGTCTGTGATACATCCTTTAAGTTAATGATAATGATAGTTCATATTTTCAAGAGTTGAAAATTTAAGATATAAATTTTCATTATTAACTTATAAAATGCTTTCGACCGTAGGATCATCATGAGGATGCTGATTGATCCGGAAGGTTGGTATACGATCGCTTTTTTAGGATAGATGAGTCTTGAGTCTATGGTGTAGAGACATCGGAGTGAGAGTATAGGTACTCGTTAGAGAATGAGAGCACTGAGTATGACCATCTCGAGCAGTCATAAGGAAGTCTACCTTCTCATCGATGATTGGCTCGAAGCTGCAGTGGTGTATTTAGTTCTTTGACCTAAGGTGCATCAACAGTTCACCTTGAGGGTGTTATAGTTTGACTATACCATAACTCGATCTCCTAGCCATTCGGAATCCTGAGGTGTGTGTTGGCTATAGCATGTTCATTATAGAAATTGGATTGCACCAATAGGGGATCTATCTACCTCGGTAGATGAGGAGCAGTCCTATAATGATCATGAGAATCAAGTCCATAAGCCCATGGCCATGGTAGAGTGAAATAATAGAAAGAGTTTCTATTAGGATTTTTCTTTAGGTAAAATAGAATTTTTCCTTTAGGTAAAGCCACGAACAAGCTTCAAATCCATGCGAAACAAAAATAACAAAAAGGTACTACTTCATTACAAGCATAAAGCCTTTACAAGCAAAATGCAGGTCGACACAACCAATTACACGAAAAAAAAAAAGAAAAAAAAAGAGAAAGGCTGCCAAAATCCTAAAAAGGGATGGACTCCTCAGACTTCGGACTGATGGCCATTAATAAAGATTCCTTAAGATGGTTGACCTCCTCCTTGAGCTCCCTCCACCTCATCATGTTATCGCGGAACATCCTATCGGCTCGGCGATAGTTTTTCTTTGACTCTCACAGCCTCCTCCTCAGGACCTCAAACTTGGCCTCTGCATCCTTGGTAGCTTGATGCTCACAAGTCAGCTTGAGCTTCAATTGTTGCATCTCAACCTTTCCTGCATCGATTGACTCCTAGAGTTCACCAATGGTCCTCTTCAAGGAGGCAACTTCCTCAGCCTCCTTGCTTATACCAGTTTGAAAGGCATCATCGAGCTACCGCTGGAGCTGGGCTACTTCATTGTTGGAGGCACGAAGCTTCTATTCTAGCTTGGACATCCTATCACTCTAGCCTAATCGGTAAGTCTCATACGTGAGCTCAGCATCATGCAGCTATTTTTGAAGTGCGGAGAACCTCATCGACCAGTCCTACTCAAATTGCATTTTATCGGAGGACCATAATGAGCTCCCCTTCAGAAGTTGAATTTTCTCCTTTGCCATCTTGAGTTGAGCCTCGAGGGAGCCGATCTTCACCGTCAACGCCCAGGATTTATCGCTTGCATTCTTTTGAAGTTCGGTCAGCTCCCTCTCAAAGCTCCCCTTTCGAATGCTGAAACTAGTAGAGTCCTTCATGTGCAAGTTTCGGAGGCGAGTGACCTCTTTGGTCACTTCTGAAGCATTCCTCCGCGAAGATTGAAGGTCGTCCTCTATCTTCTTTAACTTCTTCTTCAACTGATGGACTTCCTTCTTTAGACTTTTTATTAAAAGTTTCAAGGGAACACCCTGAGGCGGTGGGTCAGCATTGACGGGAGACTGCATTCAAGGTATGAAAAATGCTCAAATATATGGACAAAAAAATCACTTTTATTTAATCAAAAAGTTTTGAGTACAAAGCAAAAAGGGGAGAAAAAAAATGTACAACTAGTCGAAGATTTCTACCTTGGAAGGGATGATGGAAGATGGAGCTAGGGCGCTCTCGACTACCTCAGGTTTTCGAACTGGCTCGGACACCTCTGCGGTAGGTTCAAACGGACCAGACGTGGGCTCGACGAAGGAAGGATCGATTGCGACATCGGACAGTCCCACTTCTGCATCGTCTTCCTCCTCCTCTAGAAAGCTAAGATCAAGTTCAGAAAACCTCTGGGCCACCCTACCTTCGCAGAGCTCAAAACCCTTAATGAATGCCTCATGGCCAAATTCAACATTCAAATTCCTCATCTCGAAAGAGGCTTTGAACTCTTCCATGGCCCAGGTCATCTTCTCCAAGATCAACTCCGTCATTCAGACCTCCAGTTTGGCGATCTTATTCTCGACTTCCTTCTTCCTCTCCTCCTCCAAGGCTAGTGCGGCCTTGAGTCCAGCCGAGACAAACTCCTCTTTTCGAAGTGCGCCCTGGAGTCTCCTGATGTCCGCTGCCTTCTCCTCCGTAAGGTGCTTGACCTCGACGACCCTTTCATGAAGATGGCAGATCTCGACCCAAAGGTCTGCCTGGGCCTTCTATGCTTTCACCTCCTGATAGTGCACCCTCTTGATGTAGATGAGCATTTGGTGATCCGACTGCAACAAATGATTGGTGTTAAAAAAAAAAAGTAAAAAAAAAAGAGAGAAGAAGAAGAAGAAAAGAGAAGAGCAGAAGAGTTGAGCAACGGAGCAGTTACCTTGAGGATGGTTCCAAGATGACTCCAAATGAGCTACTGTGAGTCAAGGTCGGCCATGTGATCCACCACCTCTAGCATCGCAAACTTGTCAGTCAGATCCCAGACGATCTTTGGGTTATCAAAGGGATCCACCCCTCGTTCGGCACTATCGTAATCCGGCTCGCTAAGGCGAGCCTTGCGAGGCATTTTGGCGATAGCTTTCTTCTTTTCCTTACCTCCCCTATCTCTCCCTTAGCAGGAAGCTCCAAAGCTTGATCCCCGCTGGAAGGACCCGAGGGCATGGAGTCTGTACGAGTGGTGCCGACCTCAGTAGGTAAGGCAACTTCGGCATTGGCAGTGATCCCGGAGATGGTGGCAGTGGTGGTAGGGACTACAAAGCTAGAAGCACCGACCTTTGCCCTCTTTAAGCTACCACCTGGCGCTTTTCCTTTCCTCTTTTTGGTGTAAAGCTCTTTGGTAAGCATTTCGACGATTTGAGCATCCATTTCTGCAATAGAAAATGAAGTGCGGTTAATGATAATACACATATGCAAAATCACATGAATTTGAAAAGCAAAAAGTTTACCAGCAGGATCGAGAGGACTCAAATCCAGATTGAACAAGATCTATTCTATTGGGAATATGCACTTTTTCCACATGGATTGGCATGATCGTTGGTGATTAGCCAAGCAACAAGAAAGTACTTCTTAGAGATCTCTACAGAAGCATAATCAAATAAATCAAAAAATAGAGAAGAAAAAAAGAAAAGATTTTCGAAAAAAAAGAGCTTTTATTCAGTATATTTCAGTACTCTCACAATCTTGACCTATTTTTAGTATATATATTTTACAAAGAGTGAAGCCCAAGCTCATAGAAAACTCTTCAAATCCAAACAATCCACGTACACAAAATAATAACCAATAAAAATTGAGCCGGCTAACCTGCGATTGTGTTTACTCAGTCTCAGACTGAGCTGACCCAGTTGTGTATTATGCCAATAGTCCAAAAATATTGTTCTCTATCTGAATTTTTTTTGAGATCTAGCCAACTCAATTCTGGACTGAGCCAACCCAGTTTCCAACTGAGCCGGCTCAGTTTCAGAGTGAGCCGACCTAGTTTCTAAACTTTATTATTGAGATTGATTCTTCATCCAGCTCATTTTCTTCTTTCCATAACCTATCTTCTCATATTTTCCAGACTTGGGAGTGCCACTTCTGAGCTCACATTCTCCACCTTGGTGCTTCCATGTCCTTGTGAACTCATCTCTTCTCAACAGACCCATCCATGCCATACATCTCTGAAAGCTGTTTCTAGAAAGTACCTTCGTGAGTGCATCAAACTGATTCTCCATAGTATGGACCTTCATCAGTTCCACTTCATCTTCCTCCATCAGCTCTCTGATCCTATGGTACCTCATGTCTATATGCTTTGTGCATGTATGATAGACTGGGTTCTGTGCCAACAATAGAGCACTCTGACTATCAATGAATCGTGTAACCTTACTCTGCTCCACCCCAACTCATCAATCAGCCTTCTAAGCTAAAGGGCTGCCTTTGCAGCCTCCGTTATCCCAATGTACTTAGCCTCTATGGTAGACAAGATCGTGATTGGCTGAAGGATTGATCTCCAAGACATCGGTCCATCATATACGTAGAAGAGGTATCCAGTAGTAGATCTCTTTGTATCAAGATCACCAATATAATTTGCATCAATAAATCCTTCCAGAGGATCTGAACCTTCACACATCTTCATAGATTATTCTCCAAATCCTTCCAACTATCCACCAAATATCAAACCATAATCCCTTATTCCATGCAGATATCTCAATAACCATTTCAATGCTTTCCAGTGTTCCTTCCCAAGGTTTGCCATGTATCTACTAACCATGCTCACAGCATGTGCTATATCTAGTCTACAGCACACTATAGTGTACATCATACTACCTACAGCATTTGCATAAGAGATTCATTCCATATACTCTCTCTCCTTTTCTGGCTGGGGGTACTGTAACTTGGAGAGAGACATATGGCTCGATAATGGCGTTTCTGCAGGTTTGGCCTTCTCCATCCCAAACCTCTTCAGAATCTTCTAGACATACTTTTTTTATGACAAATGGAGTACTCCTTTGCACCTATCTCTGCAAATCTTCATTCCAAAGATTTTCTTAGCTAGACTCAAATATTTCATCTCAAATTTAGATGATAATGCCCTTTTCAACCTTTTCACAACATCCATGCTTCTATTGGCTATAAGCATATCATCTACATACAATAACAGGTACAGGGTATCCTCCTCATGTACATCCTTGATATAGATACAACAATCATGTTCACATCTACTGAAACCTAGGCTCAAGATAAAGTTATCAAATCTTCGATACCACTGATGAGGGGATTGTTTCAAGCCATACAAAGACTTTCTAAGTAAACACACCTTTTCTTCCTGTCCCATCTTCATGAAATCATCTGACTGCTTTATGTAGATTCTTTCCTCCAAAGTTTCATGAAGGAAGGCCATCTTCACGTCTATCTACTCCAATTCCATGTTATGTTGTGCCACCAGTGATAGCAAAACTCGAATAGATGTATGACGCACCATAGGAGAAAAAATTTTTGTGTAATCAATCCCTTCTCTTTGTGAGTGTCCCTTTGCTACCAGCTTTACTTTGAATCTGACTCCACCTTATTCTGAAGGTGCTTCTTTCTTTGTGAACACCCACTTTGAGCTAATAGATCGAGCACCCTCTGGAAGATCCACTAGCTACCATGTCTGATTCTTCTCAAGTGATTCCATCTCCTCTATCATGGCCTGCATCCATGAATCATGATCCTCACTCTCCATGGCCTCTGCATAATTCTCTAGATCTCCATTAGCAGTGATGAGTACATAAGAGATAACCTCATCAATGCCATATCTGATCGATCTCCTAATAGTATGCTAGGGCTTATGCAAAGCCACTCCCGCTGGCACATCTCTGTCTAATATCTATGGCTGCTTCTATACATCTATCTGAATTGCTAACCCTCCATGCTGATTTTCAATCTGAGATAATACTTTTCTGCCCAGCTCCACCTAAATAGAAACACTTCTGTAAGTAGATGTAACCTATATGCCATCATTCTTTGACTGGCCACCACTGTTCACCTTTATTCTCCAATTTCATCTATCTCGAACCTCCTCAAGATGCTCTTCTCATCAAAGATAACGTCCCTACTGATCACTAACTTCTGTGCCTGAGAGTCCCACAGCAGGTACCCCTTGACTTCTTGTGGATATCCTATGAATGTCATCTTTTGAGATTTCGGATCCAATTTGCTCCTCTCGATTGCCTCCACATGTGCATAGGCTGTGCAACCGAAGACTTTCAGATGGTCAAGCTCCACCTTTTTTCAACTTCAGACCTCTTCTGGAATGCCTCCATTCAGTTTATAATGAGGGGACCTATTTATAAGAGAATAAGAAAAAGTTAGAGCATCACCCCAAAAAAACTTTAGGAGTGATGTCTGCAGCCTCAAACTCCGTGCCTTCTCAGTCAGTATCTAATTCATCCTCTCTACGATACTATTCTATTGGGAAGTCATCCTCATTGTGTAATAGCATTTGATGCCATTTTCCTCATAGTACCTTTTGAACTCTAGGCTAGTATACTTCCCTTTATTGTTCGACCTCAGACACTTTACCTGTCTCCCTGACTCCTTCTCTACTTCAGCTCTCTAGGCTCTGAACAGGGCAAACACCTCTGATTTTTCTTTGATCAGATAAATCCATATCTTCCTTGAGAAATCATCAATAAAAGTAACAAAGTATTTTGCCCCACCTCTAGCTAGTACAGGAGCTAGTCCCCACATATTCGAGTGCACTAAATCCAGCACTCCCTCACTATGCTTGGTACTTCTGGCAAACTTTATCCTATGCTATTTACCAAAAATACATGGCTCACAAAGATCTATGCTCTCCTTCTTTAGGGCTAGGATTATACCTCTTCTGCTTAGTTCTGTGAGCCCATGGTCACTCATATGACCCATCCGATAGTGCCACAGTCAATATAAAATCTGCTCCTCCTGTGCCACTGCTAGCACCTCTGTACTATCATTTGCCATTGAGCCTTCCATTTTGTAAAGATTGTTGCTCAGTCTTCTACCTCTCATTACTATCAAAGCTTTCTTGAAAATTTTCAAACATCCACTCCCAGCCTGGCTACTAAAAGCATAACCCTACTCCTCCAAGTAGCCCAAAGAAATCAAATTCTTTTTCAACTCCGATATATGCCTATTATTTGATAATGTATGAATGATCCCGTCGTACATCCTCATCCTGATAGAGCCAATTCCAGCTACTTTGCATGAGTGATCATCTCCAAGGCTTACACTTTCACCATCAGCCTTCTGGTAGATAGCAAACCACTTTCAATGAGAAGTATAGTGGTGCGAGCATGCTGAATCTAATATCACGTAGTATCATACTCCATGGATCCATCTGATACAACTAGCAGTTCTTCTCCACTGCTCATAGAAGCTGTATCATCTTTCTTGCTGGCCTTCTCTTTTCTTGATCTCAAAAGAGGATAATCTCTCCTCAAGTGTCCAGGCTGATGATATTTATAACATTTCAGTGTCATCTTTCTTTGATCGTGAGACTTTGACCTGCCCTTAGATTTTCTTCTTGTCTTCTCCTTTGATCTTTCCTATCTTTTATTCACAGTCAAGATCTCAGACTTAGGATCTTCCTTGCAGATATTCTCTTTGCTCATTTGATCTGAGCACACCAACAATCTCTTCATAGTTTAGGGTCTCCTTCCCATAAACTAAAATTGTTACGAGACCATCATACGAACCTAGAAGAAAACATAATAGCAGCAATGCCCAATCATCCTCGTCGATTTTCACATCCAAACTCATCACCTTAGAACACACCTGATTGAACGTTTGGATATATGCAACAAGATCTCTGCCTTCAGACATCCTCAAACTATACAGTTGTTTCTTCAACCATAGCTTGTTCGTCATGTTCTTCCCCATGTATGTGCTCTTCAGTCTCTCCCAGAGCCCCTTTGCCATAGTCTCTGTGCAAATCTCGGACAAAACCTAATCGATCAAGCACATCCAGATTGTGCTAAAAGTAATTTCCTCCAACTCTTTCCAATCCTCAGCATTGATCTTTTTTGATCTTTTTTTTGTCAAGACCTTGTAGATTCTCTACTGAACCAACAAGTCTTTTACTCTTTGCTACCATAGGGTAAAGTTTTCCTTACCGTTGAACTTCTCAAAATCCATCTTGAATCTACTTGATCCCATGACTTCAAACAAGTCAAGAACAGATCCCTAACACCCTTCACGATCACACACCAGTAAAACTATCCTTCATAGAAGATTTAACTAGCCCTAGATCTTCTTTCCAAATTTCTGTATCACCGTTCCTTCGTATAAACAATCTCCACCTCAATGTAGAGACAACCATTAAGCAAACTAAAAATTTTTAGAATAAAACCTGGTGCAACAGATCCTAGATGTAGTAAATCCTAGGTGTCTTCCTTTCTTTCATGCAACACCGCTCTGATACCAAATATTGAGAATATGTACTCTTCCCACATGGATCGGCATGGCCGTTGGTGATTAGCCAAGCAATAAAAAAGTACTTCTTAGAGATCTCTATGAAAGTATGATCAAATAAATCAAGGAATAGAAAAGAAGAGAAGAAAAAATTTTCAAAAGAAAAGAACTTTTATTCAGTATATTTCAGCACTCTCATAACCTTGACCTATTTTCAGTATATATACTTTACAAAGGGTCAAGTCCAAGCTCACAGAAAAACTTTTCAAACCTAAACAACCTACATACATAAAATAATAATCCATAAAAATTGAGTCGGCCCAGTTTCAGACTGAGCCTAGTTTCAGTTATGTACCATGCCAATAGCCCAAAAATACTGCTCTCTATTTAGATTTTCCTCGAGACCTAGCCGACCCAGTCCTAGACTGAGCCGACCCAGTTCCTAACTGAGCCGGCTCAGTCTCAGAGTGAGCCAGCCCAATTTCTGAACTTTACTATTAAGACTAATTCTTCTTCCGGCTTACTTTCATCTTTCCATGACCTATTTTCTCATATTTCCAAAATTTAGGAGTGCCACTTCTGTGCTCACATGTTCTTTCAGGAGGTCGGGAAGAAGAGGAGCTTGGTATGCTTTGAGTTTGTTGGATGAATCAAGGTCGGCTCCATCTAAGCTAGGAGCTCGGCGAACCAACTTTCTGATGTAACTCCAAGGAGGAAGATCTAATGGTAGGGTCGGATAATGCACAAAAAAGTACTTTTTCTTTCAGTTATGAATGAAAGAAGGGGCACCTTTCACTAACCCCTTCTTTTCAAATTGAGAAAAAAAGTACCACCAATCTTTCATGGAAGGATGGCGCTTGAAGGTGTAGAAAATTCTAAAGAGTGAAGCGGTCGGTTGGACCTCAGCCATTTGATAGAGAAAAAGAAAACTTATGATGAACTGAAAGAAGTTCGGTATGATAGATGCAAAGGAGATGTTTAGAAATCGAAAGAGGGCAATTACAAAAGGGGGCAGTGGGAGCCAAAGCCCGGCATGCAAAGTCTCTAAGTATATACAAAGTCGATCAACCGAAGGAGAGCTGACTCGATCATCAGAGCTAGGGAGTTCAAGATCGTATTTCGAAGGAATTTCATATTGGATTTGGATCAGAGAAAGATCATCCGGAGTAAGAATAGATAGGATCGTGTCTGGAACGAAGGACGAGTGAGACATGTTCCTAGGTTCTACCTCGACCAGGGGTGCAGGGTTAAGGAAGGTTGGTCCAGGTGAGCCCAAACAATTGATGGAGTGGATGGTTTCGGAAGACATTCGGATCAAAATCAGATCCCAAGAAAACCCCCAAAAAATAAGAAAAAACACAGGATGAATGCCGCTACCAAGAAATCAAGGGAGCAAGAAGCTAGAAAGAAAAAGCACGAATAACCTAAGAGATGGGTTGAAAAACTGACCTAAGCTATCTGGGAAGGACGAAAGGATGATGGATGCGATGAGAACCAATTGAAAGGGCGTTCGAAGCTTGGGAAGGTGAGGGAGGAGGAAGATGAATGGGGATCGAAGGAAGGAGAAGACTCGGGCAAGAATGACTTCTAGATGATAGGAGGAGATCTTAAGTAGCTAGAGGTAACTTGAGGCAGTTATGATTGTGGATCGACTTCTGTCGGTCAGCATGCATCGTGTGTCCCACTCATCATGACAGGGAAGTGGCGATGAATGGAGTCTTTATGGCATCGTACCTAGGGCAGAGCTCTGGTAGGAGATACGAAGGGCCGTCTTCTCAAACTCATTTCAGATTTAAAAAGCTTCAGTGCCAACATGGTAAATGCCAAAACATCTCATCCTGATGAGCATGGGAACTCGGGAAAGAACTTCGACAGTCATCTTTTTACTTTCTTCCTTCAAATTTCGAACTCCAAAGTAGGAGAACTATTATTAGGGGTAAACCTCGCTCCTGTCGAAGCTCGATCTGATGCTCAGCCAAAAGTAACTCACAATCGCAGGAGAGCTTCAATCGTGAACTACTTCCGAACCCCTCCAACAGTTGAACTCCTTTCGGACCTCTCTAGCAGTCGAACTCCTCCTAGACCCCTCCAGCAGCTGAACTCCTTTCGGACCTCTACAACAGTCGAACTCCTCCCGAACTCCTCCAACAGCTAAACTCCTCCAATAGTCGGACTCCTCTCAGACCTCTCTACCAGCCGAACTCCTTCTAGACTCCTCTAGTAGCCAGACTCCCCTTAGACTCCTCAAGCAGTCGGACTCCCTCTGAACTCCTCCAGCAGTCGGACTCCTTCCAGACCTCTTCAGTAGCTGAACTCCTTTCGGATCTCTCCAGCAGTTAAAATCCTTCTGGACCCCTCCAATAGCCAAACTCTTTTCGGACCTCTTCAATAGTCAAACTCCTTTTAGACTTCTCTAGCAGCCAGACTTCTCCAGCAGTCGAACTTCTTTCGAACTTCTTCAGTAGTCAAACTCCTTCCGAACTCCTCCAACAGTCGGACTTCCCCTGGACTCCTCCAATAGTTAGACTCCATTCGGACCTCTTCAGTAGCTGAACTCCTTTCGGACCTCTCCAATAGCCGAACTTCTTCTGGACTCCTCCAGTAGTCGGACTCCCCCCGAACTTTTCCAGTAGTCGATCTCCTTTCGGACCTCTCCAGCAATCAAACTCCTTTCAGACCTCTCCAGTAGCTGAACTCCTTCCAAACTTCACCTTCAATCGGATTCCTCCATTAGATAAATTTTTCTTCAGATCTCTCCTCCAGCGGACCTACATGTAGATTCCTCTAGCATACCTACTTTCGGATCCCCCCAGTGGATCCACGTTCAGACATCTCCGACGGACTTCCTTCAAAGACTCCTCCAGTCATAGGGCTTCCGAACCCCTTTCGGTCAAACTTTCGATAGTCACTCTAAAAGATCTCCCCATGAATCTGGCTCCATACATAGTGTGAACCAACTCACACACAGATTGCCTTAGAGGAGTCCAAACTCCTTTGGTATTGATCTAACTCAAAGATTCATCACCAACTGATGTCTACTCCTTCGAACATCGACTATTAAATTCCAACGGACTGGCATGTCACGATAATAGACACTACCCCTCCATAACAAATTTCATATAGTCTCAAGCAATCCACTACCAGATAATTATGGCTGTCGCTATCAGTTTGTTACAGGCCCCATCTATAAAAGAGATCCTCTAGATACATTTTCTCTAAACTTTCTTCTTCTTTCTAAGACTCTGCTATTTTGCTTTCTGAGCACTCAATTTTTGTTGGCCAAAATAGCTTATTTGATCGTCGAAGGGTCTTGTCGGAGCCGCCAGCCCCGGCTCTGATCAAAACTTATTTTGTAGGTCACCGACAGCGATCTCATCTTCTTCGACTCCAGCACTTCTCCGACAATAACCAGATTTCATGCCAATAATTATCATCTCAGATCTTCATGAAGGATTTGGGTGAAACATCCTACATCCTAGGGATGAAGATCTGTAGGGATAGATCAAAGAGGATGCTTGGGTTATCTCAGTCCACATACATAGATACTATGCTAAAGAGATTCAGTATGGAGAATTTCAAGAAAGACTATTTTTTAATGGACCATAAAATTACTCTCTCTAAAAAGGATTGTCCAATAACTCCTGAAGAGAGATAGCATATGAGTAGAATCCCATATACTTCGATAGTGAAATTTATCATATATGCCGTGATATGTATAAGATCAGATATAGTATACTCACTAGGAGTAGTGAGTAAATATCAATCTGAACTAGGGAAGAACTACTAAAAGATGGTGAAAACCATCCTTAAGTATTTGAGAAATATTAAGGACCAGTGGCTGATCTATGTTGAGTCAGATCTAAAACTTGAGAGTTTACAAGCTTTAGCTTTCAATCTAACCATGATGACAGCAAGAGCATATCGGGTTATGTCTTTATCCTAAATGGTGGATCTATCTGCTTAAAAAGTTTCAAGCAGCATATTATGGTAGACTTAGTATACGAGGCAGAGTACATCGTGGCATCAAATGCTATGAAAAAAACTGTGTGACTGAGAAAGTTCATCACCAAGCTCAGAATAGCATCCTATCTGGATGGTCTGATCTTTCTCTATTACGATAGCACTAGAGCAATTGCTCAAACGAAGGAACCAAAGGCACATCAGTGGATAAAGCACATACTACACTGCAACCATCTAGTCTGAAAGATCATGGATCGAGGTGAGTCAATCTTCAGAAGATCAATGGAAAGAAGAACCTGACCGACCTTCTTACTAAAGCTTTGATGGTAAAGAAGTTCGACAATCACAAGTCAAAGATGGGTATTAGATACTATACCAAGTGACTTTAGAATAAGTGAAAGTTGTTAAAAAATATGTTCCAAAGTCAATCATCAGCCTATTGATGATTATACTATTTTATAAATATAAATAATTTATTAATAAATAAAATATTTATTTTGATATTTTTATTATAAATTTATATTTTTTAATAAACTACTATATTGTGATGAAGTTTTTAGGACTATTTAGATTCAATAAAGAGATGATTTATCGATTAATCCTTAAAACTATTCGTGATCAAATGATACGTTGTTAAATAGGATGACAATATTTATCGAGTGTAGGTCGTTGTGTGCCATATAGATTGATTGTCCTCTTAACCAAAGAGTGTATAGATACTAGTATAACATATGGATGAGATATAGGAGTACATCATCACTGAATATGATCAACTTTGAAGTATTCTGCTATCAAGAATTACTCTAATGGGATATGGATATAAGTATCCCTTGGATCTGAGATCGTCATGCTGGCTTACAAGTAACTCACTATGCTTTGGTGCCAGACTACTTGAATTTTTAATTCAGTGACAAAATATTTTTGGATATAATTAAGTACTTGTGAAGTCAGTGAGTGATCAAGATGGGATTAACTACTCCAAAGAGTTTGGAGATAATGCATTGCTGTATTTCAATTTGGCAAAATTTTAGCCATGATAATCTATGAGATGGATTTGATATTTTAAAATACAATGTGGATGACTTATTCAAAGTTGATAGTTAAATCCTGAGTCATCCTATAAGCATTTATGGTCAAGAGGATAAATTATATGGAAATCATATCTACATGGGTTCTAAGAATGTTGCTTTATACATTCGACCTATCCGACCATCGAGTACCATTGCTAGATGGTTACTTTGATTGGTATAAAAATTTATTCCTATGCTATCAGCTTAAGTTCGAACCTATAGGGTCATATACATTAGAGATCTCGATTTGATTGGATTGTTGATTAACGATTAAGAATCATTTTAGGGTTAAAAATTCAATACGATTAATGTTTGACCTAGTACAAATATTGCAGAATGATCGATTAGCAATCATATTACTAATTGGCTCAATTTGATTAAGTAATTAGACTAAGATCAAATCTAATTGAATGAGATTCAACTAGATTTGGTTTGGGCTTGATTAGATCAAGTCTAATTAGTTTATTGGATAAGCCAATTATAAGGAAGAACAATTTTCAGTTGAACTAGGACTTAAGTGAATCTAATTTCTAAATTAATTAAAAAATTAAATTAAAATTAAATTAAATTTAATTTGAGTTAATTGGATTTCTAATTGGGTTAGAAATATTATTAATTAAGTTGTATCAAGATCTATTTTAATTGGGCTAAAGATTTGGTTTGACTAGTCAAAGCATGTAGTCCTAATTAGACTAGGACTCCTCCCTTGCACCACCTTCTCTTTCTCCATGCCTTTTCCATGATTTTTTTTATAAAAATATAATTTCTAGAAAGGTTCCACACCTATCCTTGCCTCCATATCCTTCTTAGATGGTTTGTGATTTTGGATTTGATCAAAACTAAGAAGTAGTGATGATCTAGACTCTATTTGATGGAGTTTGGACAAACCCAAAACTTTTATCCATTATGGCACCAATTAATTTGATTTTTTTCTAAAATTTTTATGGGAGAAAGAGGATTTAATTGTACATCAAATATCTAGAATTCATGCCAAAAAAGTTTGAGGAGGTGCCCAAGAGTTGGATGCCCCTATCCTTGTTCTATTTTGACTCTCTATCTAGATATTTGACCTAGATAGAGATACTTCTCTAACTCTCTATTTAAGGAGAGCTAAACCATGAAACTTAGAGAGATTTTAGACCTAAGAGAGAGGGCTTGGGCATGGAGACCTTGGGCATATCAGAGTTGAGGGTGTGAGATTTTGTAAAGGCACAAATTGTTGTGCCTAGGTGAGAGGAAAGGTTCCAGAGAAGAAGGTTCTTCTCTAGGATTTTTATTTTAGATTTTTTTTCTATAATTTTTTTAGATAAGAATGTAGGAAGAAGGCTTCTTCTAAATCCTCCCTTCTCCTTATTTGATCCTTGAAGAGCTCAAGTCAATTAAAGAAGAAGATTCAACATCAACCATCGATGAAGGATCAGCGCAATGTTAGCACACTGTGCTGATTTCCAGATTGCTGGACTTTGGATCGTGATCGGGGCTTCTTATGAACTTCTCATAGAGGCTGGACATATGTGCGGTTTGAAGTGACATCCTCAGCCTCATATCAAATGTAAACATCCAAATCCATGAAAAAGATAATAAGATTTGATCTTAATTACAGACTAGATCGAATCTAGTTTTTCTTATTTGATGTTGATATGATCAACTTCATTATTTTGTATTTTATTTAATTTTTAAATTTATATGTATGCTTTAATCATATTATTAGGTCCTAGATCTAGGGTTTATTTGCATATTTCATAGATTAATTAGATTAATCTATAGCTTCCGCTGTTCTAATTTTGAAAAAAAATTTAAAATACACTTGAAATCCTAGGTTTTTCCTTCAGATACCACAAAAAAAAAGAAAGAAGAATACAAGATAAGAGAGCACACAATCAAGTATATATGGATTAGACCAAGGTCTACCTCTACGAAATGTACAACCTTCACTATGAGAAATAAAAAATAAATAAATACAAGAGAAACTTACTACTCAATCCTTGTACAAGAGTTTCTCAATAAGAAGTCTTAAAACTCTAAAAAAATAGCTCTCTAAAATCTTTCAAGAAGTCTCTCAGCACCTTTAAGACATCACCAGCTTTTTGATGCAATAAATGATTCATCAATCAGAGTTATATAGACTCTATAAACCCAAAAATAATATTTAAATAAGAAATCTAGTCTCAAACATATCCGAGATCGATTCTAGATCGTTCGATCATGATCAGCTCTCTCCTAGGCCATCGAATAATGCACATAACTTTTGATCAAGTTTGGATTGCTCCTCAGTCATCCAATCATGATCGGGAGCTCTCCTAACTGTCGGATTGTGCAAAAACACTCCCAAATCAGCCCGATCAAGCTCCAATCGTTCGATCACGATCGGCTCCTCTTTGAGCCATCAGATTGCAATTGGTCCATGAAATAGTACCATGGACCATATGAAATAGCTGGAGAAATTGAGTTTCGATCCATGCATGTGTCGGTGAGCCGACAGTCCACCATGGACTGTGCTCCACTACGTGGATTGGGCTCCCGAGCAGCTTGCGTGCACCCATGCGTGCGCTAGAACGCATGGCTAGCCCAGCATGCGGCTAGCCTAGTGCTACTAATGTTGCCAGCCTGGGCCATGCTATCACCAAATGGCACCACCTATGGGCCCCTCCATTGGGCCTGAGGGTTGGCTACCCTACTCCGATCTTTTTTTATACGTATCTTCTTCATCTGAACTCTATTTGGACTATTCTTGGGCTCATTGGACTTCATTCATCATCCTGAACCTCATTCTAGGTTTATTATGGACCAAATCTTGAGACATTTTTCTTAACATCATGTGGATAGAAAAAATTAGCACTTGAAAAGAAATTTCATTATTTTAAGACTAATTGTGAAGCCCGACCGAATTGAACCTGCTTTGGGATGAAGATAGCAAGCATTGCCAACTTTAATTTAAAAGTTTTTTATTTAAAAAAGGATCGAAATAAGGAAAATCATGATTTTCTACTCCAATCTTCCATTGTAGAGGATATGGCCACCTAACGGTGGCTAAAGCATGATCTCAGAGCCAGTACAATCGGCTAGAGATAGTTGAAGGTCGGTGAAATTAGTCAATAGATGGCCTTATCCTTTCGCAACCAAGTCCTAATTAAAACACTACCCCCCTATGATTGCCATCACCGAACCCCTCTCCATCTTCCTCCCTTCCTTCCTCACCTTTAGCAACCATCAAGCCACCGTAGCCTAGCACCGCCATCCCACAGACCCCATTCTCTTCTTAAAAGCTATTGATATCCATGGTTTCAGTACAATAATTTGAGTCTTTCATGGCTCTAAAAATTGAAACATCATGAAAACATAAATTTTTTGATGACGTTATGAAACGTCATTAATGAGATGATCTTCTACAACCTTTGGGCAAACAATATAGATTGTAACATTTTTGCATGATGTTTCAGGGCTGAAATGACATGTTTGGACTAAAAAAAATTTTCCAACCATCCGCCCCTATTTTTTCCCATCTATGCATTTCCCCCCCATTTTTCCATGCACCAAAATGAACCCATGGCACATTTTTTTCCCATTTTCCTGTGCACCAAAACAAACTCATGGTGCATTTTTTTCTTTTGATGTTGAAACCCTTCAATCCCCAACACCAAAAATAGAAAACTCAACACCACCGCCTCTCACCCACATGACGCACGTCACGGCCATTCATCTCCTCTCACAGACTGCTATTCGCCTCTGTTGCAATTCGTCTCCTCTCATAGATCATTGTTTGCCTCCTCTCACTAACCTCCGTTCGTCTTCTCTCACCCACACCACCACCGTTCAAAGTCATCGATCTTCGTTTATCTCTATTCATCACCGACCTCCATGGTCTGTATCCAACTTTCTATCCACCGACCATTACCGTCTTCCAATGTTAGGTGTTATCTTCTCCTATTAGCAATCAACCAATTGGCTTCCATCTTTCCTTAGAAAAGATAGAGCCTTCATCATCTTCCTCCATCGCCATCATTTTTGCTGGTCTTCCCATCTTTGCTCGTTGTCGTCACTGTTGTTATCGCCAATCTTCCCATTTTTGCTCGTTGTCGTCACTAGACTTGTCGTCACCGTTCGCCATTTCAAGTATTGCATGTTCCCTAATTTAATCAGGTATAGTCTTTCTTAGGTTGTTTGTTCCTATTCATTTTCCTTCTGTAATACTTTCTTCCCTAATTTAATCAAGTCTAGTGGTTTTTAACCTCCATTTTTCTTCAAAAACAATAATTATATATAATCTTTGGACTATAATCAGGGGATTGAATAAATATTAAATAGGAGGTGCAAAATAGACTATCTTTTTTTCGTGTATATCTAAATTCTAATGCAAAGAAAAGAATGTATATTAAATGCATAACGACAAGATCAAAAATTGAATATGAAGGGATGAATAAAGACTTGATAATATATTATGCAAGTATCTTATCTGGAGATCTTGTTCTATAAATTTAAATACATCTATATCAAGGAAGGATTGTAGAGCAAATACAACTGCAAAATATTTTACCAAAAAAAATACAACTGCAAAATGTCATGAATTTACTGTGAGGAGATGACCAAGACTTGATTCCTTGATTTTGATTTACAAATAATCAACTTTAATAGAGGTTTCATATCTTGAAAATATATTACGTACATTTCTTTTATTTTTGACAAAGATACACTATGAGTACTTCAATTTTAATTTATGGAAGAATGGTATCTGCAATATCCCAATGCATGGGATTTAGATTTTATCTAATAGTTTTATAGGCCCTTTTGCATGAACTTCCTTAGTCTTTTTCATATTTAGTCCTCTACATTTTCTTAAAGCAACAATCGTCGTACCGCTTAAGTGTCTTATTTTATATTTTTTTCCTCCACTTTTTGACACTATGTTTAGCTAGTCTAGCATTTTTTCCTATTTTTCCTACAAATATCTGGAGGTTTAAATTCGGGCTAGCCCAATACTTGATCGGAATAAATAATTCATATTTTTCTATGTTAATGCTTGCTCTACTACTCTTCTTTCTTTGCCATTTCTTTTATAAAGATGTGATTTAAATGGTACATCTACTGAAGTTTGTTTGGATTTTAATGATAGGTATTTATATATATGGATAAGCATTGGATAAACTGTGTTAAGTTCTCTCGAAAATGCATAGAAGGAGTCAAATCATCATTTATGACTTTTATAGCTCAAAACAAGAGCAAAGATTGTGAAATTCAATATCCTTATTCACATTACTTGAACATTTATACAGAGCCTTAATAAAATATCTTCGATCATCTATTGAGTTTTGGCATGAATCAATTATATACCCAATGGATATTTCATGGTGAACGGGCAGAATTTCAATTTCATGGTAATCGAGATAGATTTTCATTTGTTAATATTGAAAGTGATTAGTTAGGCAATGGCTCGAATGAGGATGATAATGATGATGGGATAAGAGACATGCTATGTGACATCGATAGTTACCTTAATGATTGTCCTATTAAGGAAAACTTAGGGGCTTCTATAGGTGCTAGCCGTTCTTGTACCAATACTTTTAATGATTTATTGATGAAAGCTACCAAAGAGTTGTATCTGGGATGCACAAAATTTTTTAAATTATCATTTATTGTAAAGTTACTCCATTTGAAAGTATATAATAAATGGAGTAACAAGTCTTTTGATATGCTATTATCATTGGTAAGAGATGTCTTGCCTAATGGTCAATCCTTGCCAAAATCTTACTATGCAGCAAATTGCTTTCTATGAAACTTGGGTTTGGTTATATGCTAATACATGCATGTAAATACAACTGTGCTCTCTTTTGGAAAGAGCATAAAAATTATGATAGTTATCCGAAGCATGGAACATCAAGATGGATAATTAACGATGGTAAAGATAAGAAGATCCCTTATAAAATATTATATGATACTTTTCGTTAAAATTTAGACTGCAACGATTATTCATGTAAAAAAAAAGCTAAAGAAATGAGATGGCATAAAGATAGATCTAGAAGTGAGAGTAACACCATGATTCATCTGTCTAATTGTGAAGCTTGGAAGAGCTTTAAGGAATAGTATCCAGAGTTTGCTAGAGAACCCCGCAATATGAGGCTTGGCTTAGCAACAGGTGGATTCAATCTATTTGATAATATGTCTAATATCTATAGTATATGGTCCATTGTTCTTTTAGCATATAATTTATCCTCTTAGATGTGCATAGATGAGTCATTCTTTATGCTATCGCTGCTTATTCTAAGTCCGAAAGCACCGGATAGAGACATTGATATCTACTTAAAGCCATTAGTAGATGAGTTGAATGAGTTATGGGATAAGGATATTGATATATTTGATGCTTCATATGACCAAAGTTTTCAAATGCATGTGGTTCTATTGTGGACTATTAATAATTTTCCAACTTATGGTAATATTTTTGAGTGGATCACTAAAGGGTATATGGCATGTCCTATTTGTAATAAGCAAATCTCTTCTCGTAAATTGAGAAGCAAGATTGGTTACTTAAGCCATCGATATTTTCTTTCTCATGACCATGCATGGAGGAAGAGCAAGAGGTTTGGTGGCAAGGTGGACTATCGACCCCCACCTGTCTTGCCAAATAGAGATTATGTGATGCAACAACTATTCCATTTGAAGAACATAGACTATGAAAAGCATTCTAACAATAAAAAGAGACTGAGATCAATAGAATAGTTGAATTGGACAAAAAAGAGTATTCTTTTTGAGTTGCCATATTGGTGTAAGTTGAAATTGAGGCATAATCTTGATGTCATGCATATTGAAAAGAATATTTATGATAATATCTTTGGTACCTTATTAAATCTTAAAGATAAAATCAAGGATACTATCAAGACTAGACTCATCTTGGAAGACACAAAAATTCAAAAAAAAATGCACTTGGTGAAGAGAAATGATGAGTCCTACATAATTTCTCCTGCATGCTACACAATGTTGAACACTGAAAAGAAGAGTTTCCATGAGTTTCTTAAAGGGATAAAGTTTTTAGATGGATATGCATCTAACATATCTCGAAGTGTTAATGTTGAGGAAAAGAAGATTATGGGACTAAAATTTCATGATTGTCATATTCTCCTACAAAGCATTTTTCTTATAGGCATGTATAGAATCTTGAAGAAGGATGTGATAACTGCTTTGATGGAGTTGGATGACTTTTTTCGTCGAATATGTTATCGAACTTTAATTATGGATGATATCAAGAAGATGTGTATAGATATATCCTTGATGTTATGCAAACTTGAAATAATTTTTCCGCCAGCTTTCTTTGATGTGATGGTATATGTGGCTGTTTATTTGCCAAATGAAGCCTTGCTAGGTGGACCAGTGGCATATCGATAGATGTATCCAATCAAGAGATATCATAGTAACTTCTTTTAGATTATGAATTCTGAATATAGGTAATTATTTATGTTATGTAATTATTCTAAATTCTGAATTTAGGTTCCTTAACTCTCTAAAAAGATTTGTTCGAAATAAAGCTTATCCAAAAGTATCTATTACTGAGGTGTATATAGTCAAGGAATGCTTGACATTTTGTTTTATGTACCTTTGAGGTATAGAGATCCACTTTAATGTGGATGAGCGAAACAATGATAAAGTTGATGATGGTCACATAACAATATTTTCCTAATAGGTTAGGATATTTGGAGCAACTCAATTTGTTTTCCTATCCAAAGAAGAGCAAGAGATATGGCTCATTGGTATGTGCTTATCAATTATGAAGAGATGGAGCCTTATTTTGAGTAAGTTCTTACTACCTAAATTTTATTATTAAACATTCGATATAGAGATATGGTAGTAAACAATACCTCTTTGTTAGAGAGCATAAAGTTGAGCTGATGGAGCAAAGTTTGTTAGATATTAAGAATAGACACAGAGAATAATTTTCTTTATGGATAAAGAAACGGGTGAGAACACAAACTCTATAAGATTGTTTATGTACATACATATTGTATTCTCATATATTTAACCAATATAAACTATTTTACATAATGGTAGATGGCAATATTGTATAGACCAGGTGAGGGAAGTGTAACCAAGTGTTTATATGCATTAGCATGTACACCTCATATTTTGATTTAAAAGTACTCGAGATGTATTGCAAACGGCATGCGATTCCATACTGAAGTTCATGATTCTCATAGAAAGCCACAAAATAGTATGATCTTGGGGTATTAATAGACATTATTCAATTAGATTATGTTAGGGATAAAAGTATTGTTCTTTTTAAATGCAAGTGGTATGATCTTGGGTCTAGGAATGCTAATGTTAGGATTGATGGAAATGTGCAAAGCATAAATACAACCAGATTATGGTATAAGAATGATCCATTTATTCTTGCAAACCAAGTGAAGCAAGTTTATTATTTACAAGACATGAAACTGAGACAAAACTAACATGTCATGCAAGAATATCAGCATAGACATGTGTATGACATCCCTATTGGTGCAACCACAAAAAAAGATTTTGATGATGAAGGGGGTCTTGAAATGACTCTCATAGATATTAAGGAATGTCATATAGAGTCATTAGATAAAGATGATATCAAACCTGATGTAGTAGATGACACTTTGTTGAATACAATGCAAGGTTTGCATCATGAAGTAGAAGAGTTAGCAACAAAGGATAGTGAGGATGAAGATGATACCTTTGCAGAATATTGCACCGAAGATGATGATCAACAGAATAATGATGACAATGATCGTGACAATAATTTATTTTAATTTCCAATTGCCCAATGTCATACAGCAAAATGTTGTTTCATTGGTGTGGCTGAGTTGGAGTTCTTAGGTTAAATTTTGATGCAATGCATGTTGTTTATTCTATTATATAGGTCAGCTCCCTTATACCAAAAAAAAAAAAGCTTCTTAAAGTTGATCTTAGTTGATTTAGTTTAAAATCTTGACATTGATTTCATTTAACTATATATTGCAGGTATTCTCTATTAGATGTGTGCCCTAGAAGCCAGATTGGCTGTTACTTATAATACACTTCTATTTGGGATAAACCCCGCTTCTATCGAAGTTTAGTCTGATGCTTAGCCTAATGTAACTGATAATCACGAAAGAGCTTTGATAAAAAATTCTTCTCCAGTGGTCGAACCCCTTTCGAACTTCTTTCGAACTCCTCCAACGGTCGAACCCCTTTCGGACTCCTTCAGTCGGATTCCTCCAGGAGCCGAACTTCTTTCGAACTTCTCCTTTAGTCGGATTCTTCTAGCAGCTAAACTCCTTTCAGACTTCTCCTTCAGTCGAATTTCTTTAGGAGCCAAACTTCTTTCAGACTTCTCCTTCAGTCGAATTCCTCCAGCAGTTAAACTCCTTTCGGACCTCTTCCTTCAGTAGTCGAACTCCTTTCGGACATCTCCTTTAGTTGGATTCCTCCAGGAGCCAAACTCCTTTCGAACTTCTCCTTCAGTCGGATTCCTTCAGGAGCCAAACTCCTTCCGAACTTCTTCTTCAGTCAAATTCCTCCAGTAGGTAAACTCTTTCCAGACCTCTTCTTCACTCAAATTCTTTTAGGAGCTGAACTCCTTTCGAACTTCTCCTTCAATCGAATTTCTCCAGGAGCCGAACTCCTTTTAGACCTCTCCTTCAGTTGGATTCCTCCAAAAGCCGAACTCCTTTCAAACTTCTTCTTCAGTCAGATTTCTCCACTAGTCAAACTTGTCCATCAGTCAAACTTCATCCGAATTTCTCCAGTGGATTACTTTCAGATTTTAAGTAGTATTCCTTTCGAATGATCCCCTATAGTCGTATTTTCTTTAGGAGTCCAAACTCCTTTGAAATTAATATATGTTAAAGCTCTTCACCAACCAATGCCTGCTTCCTCTAAACTTCGATTATTAAATCTCAACGAATGGGCACATCACGACAACGGACACCTCTCTCCGTAACAAACTCCACGTGGTCTCAAGTGGCCCACTACCAGACGGTTATGACTGTCATTATCAGTCTGCTACAGACGATCCCACTATCGGATTATTATGACTATCATTATCAGTCTGCTATGGACGACACCTCTCTCCATAATAAATTTTACGTGGCCCCGAGCAACCCATGACCAAATGATTACGACTGTCACTATCAGTCTGCTATAGGCTTCGTCTATAAAAAGGAATCCTCCAGATACATTTTCTCTAAGCTCTCTTCTTCTTCCCAAAACTTTACTGAATTCTTTTCTGAGCACTCCATTTCTATTGATCAGAAGAGTTGACTTGATCGTTGAAGGATCCTGTCGGAGCCACCACCATCGACTCCGAATGAAACATTATTTTGTAGGTCACCGACGGCGATCTCTTCTTCCTCAACTCCAGCTCGATCCGACGTCGATCAGATTCTACACCAATAGGACTAGTGCGAGAGGAAGGGTTCTCTGTTCTTGAGGCACCCTTATTCTTAAAGGAGTGCTCAGTCGATCATATGGATCTTATTCCTCAAGGTTCATCTCCATCCTCTTTCCTAACACCAAGAAATGCCTCCAAGAAAGTGACTACCTAAAGATCTACCGCTTCTACCATCAGATCTGAGCCTGATCCATCCATTCTTACTCCATCATTGGTGCTTCAACCTCCTCCACCGACGGCCATGATAGATTCGGAGCAGTTTAACCTACTGATGTAGTAGGTTCAGAGCCTCATCAAAATGGTGTAGGCCATGCAGCAACCTCTGATGGTGTTTCCATCAGAAAACCCACCATCGAGATGTCAGAAATCGATCCCAGGGAGGAGCACTTGGGCTAACATACCCATCACCCCTAGGAAGGAGAAATAGAGAGCAGAAGATCCTCGTTTGGATCATGATTCTTCTTCAGAAGAGATCTTCTCCATCTATAGCTGGAAGCCTTCCAAGATCTACGATCGAGATGATGTCCTCAATCAAAAACTATGGGAGATGGACCGATGGATTGAGAAACTCCACCACATCGCCTCGGCTTACTATGACGACGTCCGCACTGATCCTCCTTTCTTTCCTCAAATTATGCAAGAGCCCATTCTGCCAAAATTCAAGCTTCTCTAATTTGAAAGCTACGATGGAACCTCTGATTCGATTGATCACCTGGAGACCTTTCGAACCATGATGCTGCTTCATGGTGCACCAGATGCCATCTTATGCCAAGCTTTTCCATCAACCTTAAAGAGAGCAGCAAGAAATTGGTACTTGATGTTGAAGCCAAGTATGATCTTCTTCTTTGATCAGATGAGCCATCAATTTGTGGCTCACTTCATTAGCAATCGACATCCCCACCGAGGTTCGAATTTCTTGAAAAATATCAAGCAGAAGAAGGAAGAATCTATCCGAGCTTATGTCACCCAATTTAATACTACTGCATTGGAGGTCCGAAACCTAGACCAGTCTATTGCAATGGTCGCACTCAAGGGCGGCCTTTAGAAGAATGATTTACTATTCTTCTTGGAGAAGAAGTACCTTAGGAACTTTGCTGATCTGCTAGCTTGGATTGAAAGATATGCTCGAGCAAAAGAAGCCTTCAAGTTGAAGGATGAGGAGGTCATAGGAGAGTGACGGACGGACGAGTCTAATAAATTCACAACTGATGAAGGATCGAATGAAGTTCGGCCATGCTCACGGACTCCCTCCGAGTGCAAGCAAGTCCGAACCCCTTCTCAAGCTCATCGTTAAAGAAGTTTCGATAGAAAGGCATGAAGAAGTTCTCCCCGCAAAAGGTTTTACAACTTCGTCCCCCTCAATGCTCCAAAAATGCAAGTATTGATGAAGATCAAGAAGCAACTACTGAGGTCTGAAAGGATGCGCACTCTTTCTGGCAAGCACAATCCTAGCAAATACTGTCTCTACCATCATGACCATGACCACGATACTGAAGAATGCATTCAACTCCAAGATGAGATCAAGGAGCTCATCAGGAGAGATTGGTTGGATCGATTCCTCAGACGTCAATCTAAAGTAAAAGAAGATCGATCGAGGGCACTGCCATAGCTAGAACCATCAATGAGGGAGGAACAACAAGAAGATCGACCACCTCTTGACATCATCAACACTATCTCTAGGAGACTTAGTACTTCGGCGAGCCGCCATCTCTCAACCTCGAAGCCAGGAAAAGCTTACCCCAAATTAGGAAGACTCGTATGAAATAGAGAAGGTCGTCCGACCTAAAACTTATCGTCTGAAAGAGCTCGAAGGAACAACACTCCCACGATCTTGAAATTCAGAAAATCTGAGAATGTACTGCCAGTAATTTTTCTTCAATAAAACTCCTCAATTTCAATATTATTATTTTTTGGTGCAAACTATGTGATGACAGAAAAGAAGCAATAAAAAATGATCATGTTAGAAATAGGAGGAGAACCTCGTCCTAACATGAGCAGGTCAAAGATCTTCGATTATTTAAGATAGAAGAAGAAGAGAGGCCCATTCGATGGCCCATCTATGCTCCTAGTGCCATGTTAGGAATAGGAGGAGAACCTCATCCTAACATGAGTAAGTCAAAGACCTTTGGTTATTTAATATAGAAGGATGGGAGAGGCCCATTCAATAGCCCATCTGTGTTCCTAGTGCTATATTAGGAACAGGAGGAGAACCTCATCCTAACATGAGCAAGTCGAAGATCTCTGATTATTTAAGATGAAAGGAGGGGGAGAGGCCCATTCAACGGTCCATCTATTATTCCTAATGCCATGTTAGAAATAGAAGAAGAATCTCATCCTAACATGAGCAAGTCGAAGACCTTCGATTATTTAAGATAGAAGGAGGAAAGAGGCCCATTCAATGACCCATCTATGCTCCTAATGCCATGTTAGGAACAGGAGGAGAAACTCTCATCCTAATATGAGCAAGTCGAAGATCTTTGGTTATTTAAGATAGAAGAAGGGGAGAGGCCCATTCAATGGTCCATTTGTATCCCTATTGTCATGATAGGGACAGGAGGAGAATCTCATCCTAACATGAGCAGGTCGAAGATCTCGTTCATTTTAGATGAGATGAGGAAAGAGGCCTAGACAACAGCCCTTATGTGCCACCATAGTCCATTAGAAATAGGAGGAGAACCTCGTCCTAACATGAGTAAAGTCGAAGGCCTCATTCATTTTAGATGAGATGAGGGAGAGGCCCTGACAACAGCCCTTATGTGCCTCTACAAACCCATTAGGAATAAGAGAAGAACCTCATCCTAACATGAGCAAAGTTGAAGGCCTCATTTATTTTAGATGAGATAAGGAGAGAGGTCTGGATAATGGCCCTTATGTGCCCCTACAGTTCCGTTAGGAACAGAAGGAGAAACCTCATCCTAATATGAGCAAAAGTCGAAGGCCTCATTCATTTTAGACAAGATGAGGGAAGAGGCCCGAATAATGGCCCTTATGTGCCCCTACAACCCATTAGGAATAGAGGAGAACCTCATCCTAATGTGAGCAAAGTCGAAAGCCTCGTTCATTTTAGACGAGATGAGGGGAGAGGCCCCTGACAATGGTCCTTATGTGCCCCAACAGTTTATTAGGAATAGAAAGAGAACCTCATTCTAATGTGAGCAAAGTTAAAGGCCTCATTCATTTTAGACGAGATGATGGAAGAGGCCACGATAATGGCCCTTATGTGTCCCTACAGTCTGTTAGAAATAAGAAGAGAATTTTATCCTAACGTGAGCAAAGTCGAATGCCTCGTTTATTTTAGATGAAGTGAGAAGAGAGGCCCTGATAACGGCCCTTATGTGCCCTTACAGCCCATTAAAAATAGGAGGAGAACCTCATCTTAACATGAGCAAAGTCAAAGGCTTCGTTCATTTTAGATGAGATGAGAGAAGAGGCTCGGACAATGGCCTTTATGTACCCCTACAGCCCCGTTAGGAACAGGAGGTGAACCTCATCCTAACGTAAGCAAAGTTGAAGGCCTTATTCATTTTAGATGAGATGAGGGGAGAGGCCCGAACAATGGCCCTTATGTATCCCTACAGTCTGTTAGAAACAGGAGGAGAACCTCATCCTAACATGAGCAAAGTTGAAGGCCTCATTCATTTTAAACGAGATGAGGAGAGAGGCCCTAACAACGGCCCTTATGTGCCCCTACAGTCCATTAGAAACAGAAGGAGAACCTCATCCTAACGCGAGCAAAGTCGAAGGCCTCATTCATTTTAGACGAGATGAGGAAAAAGGCCACGACAATGGCCCTTATATGCCTCTCTACAGTCCGTTAGAAATAGGAGGAGAACCTCGTCCTAACGTGAGCAAAGTCTAAGGCCTCGTTCATTTTAGATGAGGTGAGAAGAGAGGCCCTGACAATAGCCCTAATATGTCCCTACAACCTATTAGGAATAGGAGGAGAACTTCATCCTAACGTGAGCAAAGTTGAAGGCCTTGTTCATTTTAGACAAGATGAGAATAGAGGCTCCGACAATGATCCTAATGTGTCTTAACGTGAGCAAAGTCGAAGGCCTCGTTCATTTTAGACGACGTGAGAAGAGAGGCCTATTCAATGGCCATTTATGTCCTTATTGCTATGATAAGGATAGGAGGAGAACCTCATTCTAACATGAGCAAGTCGAAGCCCTCGTTCATTTTAGACAAGATGAAGGAAGAGGCCCAGATAATAGCTCTTATGTGCCCCTATAGCCTATCAGGAAATAGGAGGAGAACCTCATCCTAACATGAGCAAAGTCGAAGGCCTCGTTCATTTTTAGATAGAATGAGGGGAGAGGTCCTGATAATGACCCTTATGTGCCCCTATAGCTCATTAGGAATAGGAAGAGAACCTCATCTAACGTGAGCAAAGTTGAAGGTCTCATTCATTTTAGATGAGATGAGGGGAGAGGCTCTGACAATGGCCTTTATATGCCCCTACAGTCTGTTAGGAATAAGAGAAGAACCTCATCCTAACGTGAGCAAAGTCGAAGCCTCGTTCATTTTAGATGAGATGAGGGAAGAGGCCCGAACAATGGCCATTATGTGCCTTTACAGTCCATTAGGAACAGGAGGAGAACCTCGTCCTAACATGAGCAAAGTCGAAGGCCTCATTCATTTTAGACGAGATGAGGGGAGAGGCCTTGACAACGGTCCTTATGTGCCCCTACAGCCTATTAGGAATAGGAGGAAAACCTCGTCCTAATGTGAGCAAAGTCAAAGGCTTCATTCATTTTAGATGAGATGAGGGGAGAGGCCATGACAATGGCTCTTATGTGCCCCTATAGCTCGTTAGGAACAGAAGGAGAACCTCGTCCTAACGTGAGCAAAATCGAAGGCCTTGTTCATTTTAGATGAAGTGAGAAGAGAGGCCCCGATAATGGCCTTGATATGCCCCTAAAGTCCATTAGGAATAGGAGGAGAACCTCATCCTAATGTGAGCAAAGTCGATGGCCTCGCTTATTTTAGATGAAGTAAAAGAGAGGTCCCGACAATGGCCCTAATGTACCCCTATAGTTCGTTAGGAACTGGAGGAGATCCTCATCCTAACATGAGCAAAGTCGAAGATCTCGTTCATTTTAAACGAGGTGAGAAGAGAAGCTCTGACAACGGCCCTAATGTGCCCCTACAGCTCATTAGGAATAGGAGGAGAACTTCATCCTAACTTGAGCAAAATCGAAGAACTCATTCATTTTAGACGAGATGAAAAGAGAGGCCCCGACAATGGTCCCAATGTGCCCTTGCCGCCTGTTAGGAACGGAAGGAGAACCTCATCCTAACATGAGCAAAAGTTAGAACCTCATATGCCAAAGATGTGGAGAAGGAAGAAGCTCCGTGGAGAATCCTAACATATTTTTTTCTACAACAATCTAACTACGTCAAATGCGAAAGGCAGAACCTTATCCTGCTTTGTAAGAGAAGTCCTAGTTCAACATTCACAATAGGCCTGGCGTTCACAACAAGCTCGGTGTCCACAACAAGCAACAAGCATGGAAACCCGAGATTGAAACTCTCCCTCGAGCTTCAACCTCGACAGAAAATAAGATTTTCTTCAACCTCGACTGGAGATAAGATCTATCCCAAGCTTCAATCTTAATAGGAGATAAGATCTTCTTCAACCTCGGTTGGAGATAAGATCTCCCTCGAGCTTCAACCTCAACAGAAGATAAGATCTCTCTCAACCTCAATAGAAGATAAGATCTCCTTCGACCTCATCTGAAGATAAGATCTTTCTCAAGCTTCAACTTCAATAGAAGATAAGATCTTCCTCGAGCTTCAACCTCAATGGGTGCAGAGCTCAGAAAAGAACTTCGACAGTCGTCTTTTTTGTATTCCCTTCCTTCGAATTTCAAACTCAGGAGTAGGAGAACTATTATTGAGGATAAACTCCACTCCCATTGAAGTCTAATCTGATGCTTAGCCTAATATAATTGATAATCATGGAAGAGTTTCGATCAAAAATTCTTCTCCAGCGGTTGAACGCCTTTTGAACTCCTTCCGAACTCCTCTAGTGGCTGAACCCCTTTCGGACTCCTTCAATCAGCTTCCTTCAGATGCCGAACTCCTTTCGAACTTTTTCTTTAGTTGGATTCCTTCAGCAGTCGAATATCTTCCGAACGTCTCCTTCAGTCGGATTCCTCTAGGAGCTAAACTCCTTTCAGACTTCTTCAATTAGATTCTTTCAGGAGCCGAACTTCTTTCAGACTTTTTCTTTAGTCGAATTTTTTTAGTAGCCGAACTCCTTCTGGACCTCTCCTTTATTAGATTTCTCTAAGAGCTGAACTTCTTCCAGACTTCTCCTTCACTCGGATTTCTTCAGGAGCCAAACTTCTTCCAAACTTCTCCTTCAGTCAGATTTCTCCAGGAGTCGAACTCCTTTTAGACCACTCTTTCAGTCAAATTTCTCCACCAAATCGAACTTCTCCATCAGTCGAACTCCATCCAAATTTCTCCAATAGATTACTTCAAGATTTCAAGTAGTATTCCTCTCGGATGATCCCCTCTAGCTGTATTCCCTTTAAGAGTCCGAACTCCTTTAGAATCGATATATGTCAAAGCTCTTCACCAACCAACGCTTGCTTCCTCTAGACTTCAACTATTAAATCTTAATGAATGGGCATATCACGACAATGAATACCTCTCTCCATAACAAACTTCATGTGGCCCCGAGAGGCCCACTATCGAATGGTTACGACTATCATTATCAGTCTGCTATAGGCGATTCCACTATCGGATGGTTACAACTATCATTATTAATCTACTACAGGCAATATCTCTTTTTATAATAAATTTCACGTGGCCCCGAGCAGCCCATGATCAGACAGTTATGACTGTCACTATCAGTCTATTGAAGGCTTCGTCTATAAAAATGGACCCTCCAGATATATTTTCTCTAAGCTCTCTTCTTCTTCCCAAAATTTTGTTAAATTCTTTTCTGAGCACTCCATTTTCATTGATCAGAAGAGCTAACTTGATCATTAGAGGGTCCTATCGGAGCCACTACCACCGACTCTAGATGGGATTTTATTTTGTAAGTCACCGACGGTGACCTTTTCTTTCTTAACTCCAGCTCGATCCGATATCGACCAGATTCTGCACCAACAACTCCTAAGGATAATTTTATAATTTTGACTATAAATTAATAAATAGATGATTTTTCTATCATAGTGTATATTTAAAAGTATCTGTGATACATCCTTTGAGTTAATGGTAATGATTTTCAAGAGTTAAAAAATTTAAGACATGAATTTTCATAATTAACTCATAAACTGCTCCCAACCATAGGATCATCACGAGGATGGTGATCAATCTGGAAGGTTAGTGTACGATCGCTTTCTTAGGATAGATATATCTTAAGTCTACGATGTGAAGATACCAGAGTAAGAGTACAGATACTTGTTAGAGAACGAGAGCATTGAGCATGACTACCTCGAGTAGTCATAAGAAAGTCTATCTTCTCATCGATGACTGACTTGATGCTGTAGTGGTGTGTAAGGTTCTTTGACTTGAGGTGTATCGATAGTTCACCTTGAGGGTGTTATAGTTTGACTACACCATAACTCGATCTCCTAGCCATTTAAAACTCTGAGGTGTATGTTGGCTATAGCATGTTCATTGTAGGAATTGGATTGCACCAATAAGGAGATCTATCTACCTCGATAGATGAAGAGTAGCTCTATGATAATTATGAGATTGAGTTCTTAAGCCCATGGCCATGGTAGAGTGAAGATGATAGAAAAAGTTTCTATTAGAGTTTCATATTGGACTCGGATCGAATGATTAATTCATATGACAAATATTGGGTTTGATGAGTTCACCTTAATCCTGATCCCATCGGGGCTCAAGATAGAAGAACCCAATCACATAGGTAATTGTATTGAAAGGTTTACTTTCAGTTTTGATGGGTTGCCATCATATACTACTAGATATTACTGGTGGATTTTGAGAGTAATTAAAATAATTTTGATGATCAATCATTCTAATTGTATGAATCAGAAAGGTTCTGGTCCATTGAAAGATGTTTCGATGATGTCGATGATGAAGATCACGACATATCTCATTACCATATAGAACTAAACTTAACTAGATCATACAAATAAGAGTTTGGGTCTGGATATCATCAATTGAGCTAATCTAATTTGATTGATTCGGATTAGATCCAATCAGGTTTAAGGTAATCATGCTAGCACATGATTGAGCTTGACTTTCTTCTTCTAAAATCTTTCTGATTCATCGCAATCAAGTCAAATTTGATTTGACTCATTCTTATATTTTGAATAAATTTATTTTTATCTAATTAAAATAAGTTTAGGTTAGATTAATTATAGAAATTAAATCCATTCATAGTCAAATTGGACTAGGGTCAAAAGTTGACCTCTTTAAGAGAATTGAGGGTCACCTGATTAGATGCCTCTAAAAAATTTTTTAAAAATTATTTTGATTTAATTTTTAGATATATGATAGAGCATGAATTATACATTGGGTGTACCAAATTTTATAATTTTTAAAGATGTCTAGTCTAAGTTATAATAGAGTTTGATTTGGATTAAACTCTTGAGGAAAGAGTCCTAGGCGCAGTGGACTCTTCCTTATCTACTCATGCTGCCACCTTCTAGATTAATTTTTGGTGTTAAAATTAGATGGGATCTGAGGATTTTTATGGAGATCAGGTCTAATAGTCCCAATGGTTGAAAAGAAAGAGGATTTTGATCAAAGAGGGACTCTAACTTGGCACTATGCTTTTGTATAAGAACCCTTGCACCAAGGCTCTTCATGTAGAAATATTTTTCATACCCAAAGGCTACCATTCTAGATATTTCTCACCCCCTCTATCTTCTCTCTCCCTCTCTTCTACATGCCTAAAAAGTTAGGCATAAATCTGAGAAGAAGATCTAATCAAATTTATGAAGAGTTTAGCATCTACGCGATGGTGTTCGTGAGACGGATACGCTACCTTCAGAAATTTTTGAAGGACTTTTGGATTAGATTTAGATCTAATCTTTGGATGAAAGATATATAAGAAGAATACATCTAGATTCTTCTCGAGTGGATATTGGTAGAGGCCAGGCGTGTGTATGGCTCCTTTCAGAATCTCAGGAAACTTTAGGATCATCACAGGATAATCAGATTACCCAAACAATGTATGAAATTAAATCTGATTTAATTTTTATTTTAATTTTTAATATTAGATTACCATGATTAGATCTGAGAACTCTTAGATCTAATCAAATTATTTAAAAACTTTTTAAAAAATTTATCTCAAATATGATCAGATCTGCACGATCCTACAATAGAAAATAGGATTTTTTCTTCAAATGATATCATAGCTGCATTAGCAGTTCTTCAGATCTACCTTAGATCTAATTTTATTTTTATTTATGATCTAATATTAAAAAATTTTAGATATCACATCAGATGTGATTAGATCTAAAATTAAAAAATTAAAATTTAAATAATTTAGATCTAGTATATATGAGATGCATGACTAGACTAGGTATAGAATAGTTCTATGTGTAGTCTAGTATAATCATATATTTATTTTGATTAAATATAATTTTAGATCTATTTATTTATTTTTTGATATTATAATTATTATAATCTAATCTAAAAATAAAAAATAAAATTTTTAATTTTTAATTTATTCATATGAGATATGAAAGATGTATACTTAGACTAGTCATAGAATAGTTCTATAAGATGTCTAGAATAGTTTTATTTTTGATATGATCAAATTTAAAATTTTATTTTTTAGATTTAATATATGATATTTTAGATCTGAAAGTATGCATATTGATGTTACATGAGATGTATGCAAGATATGTATTAGTTAGATCTTTTTATATGTGATATATGATCTAACTAGTTTTGTAGTAAAAAATTATATTTTTGATTAAGAAGTTTCCCATGGCCATCCGATCATAAGAACAAAGTAGAGTTTAAAAATCCTCTCCTCCCATTCGATGGGGTGTTCTTATGGTGTGTAGGGGTGCTGCACGTTCGTCCTTAATTAGAAATCAGAACTTATTTTTCTGCAAAATCCTAGATCCTAAAATCCTAAGATTTTTATTACATGTTTTATTCATGAACTTAAAATTTAATTAAAAATTAAGATTATAAAATTAATTAGATCTAAAAATTATAAATTTTTAGATCTAAGACATATTCATAAAATTAGGTTCAGACTTGGGTAGCTCAATTAGATTTAGCGGTTGATCAAACCAAATCAAAAGTTGGTTAGATGGGATCAAAGAAAGCTTAGATTTGACTAGCCTAATAGGATTAAGTCTGGGTCAAGATTGAATCACATTGAGATATGACTCGATCAAGTCAAGACCTTATTTTGCTCCATGGTTCGAGCCTGGATTGTAGGCTAATCCAATTGGTTCTGATTCGATAATTTTGTGTCCAAGGTAAGTTTAGTAGATACGATCGACTGATTTTTAATTGAGAGCTACTCGACCTAAATGCATTCTTATCGAGTTAATGGCATATCCCTTCCACCGGTCTCACTTAACTGGCCTATTTATATCGATCCAATTTTTGATTTTGTAGATGGCTAACAATTTCAAGCTAACTCATGCCACTAGGTTAGTTCATAATTTTATGACTAAGTCAAGTTCATAGTTTAAAAGATAAAGATTAAATCTTTTATAGAAATTTAAGTTTCTAAGGTCTTCCATCATTGTAGATGTGCAGGCCTTCTTGAAGGTTGATTGTTTTTCGCACTGGATACAGTGGTCTTCAGTTGTACAAAAAAGATGCAACCATGTCTATTAGGCATTTGGAATGCTATGGGATTGGATGGATTGATGAGTCTAATATTTCAGATATATGAGGGACCCAATCAAAAATTCATCTATGCAAATGGTGGTCTTACTTAACTTAAGAGTGGATCAATATTTCAAAATATGCATGAGATTCATGAATTAGAGATCAGATGCTAGGATGCACCATATTGAAAATCATAAATAGACACAGAGTTGTCAAGTCGATTGATCCATCGCCAATAACTATTAAGGTGAAGATGTGAAGATCCGATGTTGGGTGGATCTCTCTCCTT
>QRFJ01000840.1:332230-375683 GCA_006176705.1 Cocos nucifera | reverse complement strand
GATCTATTTTCTGATAAGAAGTCAACTTTATCTAAATTTTTGGACTATTAATTATATTACATGTTAATTATTAATGTTTAATATGAATCAACCATTCATTAAGTTCAACTAAATCAGAAAAAGCGCTTTCCTACAGCATGTGTAACCTAATGTATGGTTTAAAAATTTTTAGAATATTTTTATTATTTATTATTATATTAATTTTATTATATTAAATAATTTTTTAATTATTTTTATTTTTTAATTTAATTTAATTTAATAATTTATTATTAATTTAGTTAGTTTAATTTTATTTTATTTATTTTTAGAGGACAAAGGAAGAAAGAGAAAAGAAGTTCTAGAAGAAGAGGTCTAAGAGTCTAGAACTAGAAGAAGAGAGAATTCGGTTTAATTAGTCTAATGTTGGTTGCCATCAATTGGTCAATCATCCTGACTAGGTTATCCTAGATCTGAAAGCTCCTAACTGCCAGGTACCCTTCAAGCTCCAAGTGTGAATTAGCCAATCAACTAGCAGGTAAGTTAAGGTCGGTGGAGTCCCCGTTGCTTGCCTTAATACCAATTATCGCTGGCAGGTAAGCAAAGGAACCAATTAGAAACTACCTTCTTCGGGCAATCATCCCCTGAACCTTTTCCTAGACATCAGTCAAATTGACTTATCCTAACCCGTTACTCTTTGGATTTCTTATCCGATTTGCATTGGTTCCTAGGGTTGATGTCTAATTGATTTTAAAATTAAAGGTTTTAGTTAATGCAGATATTGGGTTGGTTGTTTATGGGCTAAGGAAGGGTGATCAAGTCCCCACCTTATATTGTTTAATTGGGTTGTGCCTTAATTGATTTAAATAATAATGCACGACGAAAAAATTCAATCAAAGATTTTATGCAATTTAAACTAGATGCTGTACTAATGTATTCTGAAGTGCTTACCTTGCCTTAGCAATCACCAAAAATAAAAAAAATAATATGATGCATGCTCTAAATAGTTAGGATTTCTATATCTTATATGAGCTTTTAATTAGTTTAAATGAATATTTTTTAAATTATTTTAAAATAAAATAAATAAATAATAAATAAAAGAAAGAGGACTAGGGTTAGGATTGATTCACCAAAATTAGATCTTTCTTCTATTTCTCCCTTTTTTTTCTATAAAATAATAAAAAAAATTAGTAGCAATATTAAAAATATATTAGTTTACAAAAAAAAAATTAAAGAAATCAAAGAAAAAAAATAGCATCTATCCTTCCCCGCGCAAGGTGCCAAAAAGACATGATAGGAACGCGATGTTGTCAATTTAACACACACGTGTTATATCAGTTTAATCCGACTTCTTACATAGCATTGAAAATGCATAGTAGTAGTGAGTCGGTGTCGAATCCACAGGGAAGGTAGGTTTTTTAGATTTGAAATCTTTGATTTTTGAAAAAAAAATGAAGAATTTGAGTTTTATGGAATTAGAGTGAAGTCGAAAAATTAAAAGTTAAAATATAAAGATGCAGAAATTAAATTTGGTACTAAGAATCTATTATTAGATTTAGCATCTACTTGCAATAAAATAAAAGTAATACATTAAAGTGTGGAAATTAATTACAGTAAAAGTAAAGAATTAAATGCAAAAAGTAAAATTTTTATTTTTAAAAAATTAATTTTTAGAATTTAAATACATAATTTAAAAAGAAAGATAATAAATAAAATAGCCTGACTCTTGATCTGGATCGGCATTGGCAGAAAGATGTGTATGAAGCTCGATCTTCTTCTCGACATCGTTGCTTCGGAGCAGCTTTTAACCTATAGCTTGGCTTCGCCCTGTACCAAAGCTTACCTTGATCGAGAGATGTCAATTTTGATGGCCTGGGGTCCTTTTTAATAGCTAGGAGGGCTTGGATATTTTTTCTAAAAGGCAATATGGGACTAATGCCTTTGTAATCATCAAAATACAAAATAATTTGGATAAAATTTGAATCAAATTAGCTCTGATACGATCTGAATAAATCTGATAAAAATCCAGCGTTCAATAGAATCCAACGGTCCAAAAATCATCAAATCGATGCAGATAAGCTCAGATCGGGCCGGATTAAATTTGGCGTCTGGGATCGCTTATTGAGGAAAATCCGCCGGCAAATGTGCTTCGGGAGTCTTGATCAACCCGGCAGTTCTGGACGCTCGGATCATCGCCTGGATCGAGCACTGTCGTCGATGGTGATCCGCGTGATGTTTGTATCTGAATAAAATTCGGAAGACCACAACCATCGATCTGATCGAACACCAAATCCTACCGATCGCGCATAATGTTCCCATGGACGCGTGATCGCCGCACCGCACACCGCAAACCAATCAGCGCCGCTGTTGTGGACGAAAAAGACTAAATTACGCTTGTGAGCGGATAATTTCTGTAGACTTAAAGGTCTAGGTCCACCACGTGGAATCTGATTCACCAGAATTTGCGAGCTGGCGGCCACGCCTAGATCGTGGACCGGCTGATGGTTGAAGGTGAGTCGCTATGATGGCTTGGCTTGCTGGTGCTGGCTTACGGAGCCGGTGAGCATTTTCTTTTTTTATTTAATTTTATTTATTTTTTATATCTTTTCAAAATTCATATCTTTTCCATTTAGCTCCGTTTTATTGAATTTTATTTCATTATGATCAAAAAATGACTCTTTCTATGATAATAAAAATTTTATTTTTATTATTATTATTATTTATTTATTTTTATTAATTTTTTATTAATAAAAATATGAATTTTTTTAAAATTATAAATATTAAAATTATTATAATTCTTAAAATTAAATATAATTAATCTATAAATTAATACTGTTTATTAATAAATTTATGATGTTTTATCAATCTACAAGAGAAAAGATAAGTGCAGATGAAATGTGGAGACATTCAAGGCTAGTTAGTGAAGAAGGATATAGCACATGAAAGGCATTGACTAACGGATACCTTTTCATCAATAGTTATGCTAAAATTCATCCACAATGCTTGCTTGTGTATCTTATTTCGATTATGAAATATGAAATGGATGTAAAATGGCCTTCTAAATGGATATCTGAGGAAGATATCTATATGGAATAGCTGCTAGTTGTCATTTAATGATGCGTATAAGGTATTGCAAGCTGCAAGATGCATTATGGACTTAAGCAAGCATCTCAAGTTGAATGCTCATTTCAATGATGTGATCAAATCATTGTTCATCAAGAACGAGGAGGAACCGTGTGTATTCAAAAAGATCAGTGGGAGCACTGTTGTCTTCCTCGTACTATATGTGGATGACATCCTCCTTATTGAAATGATATTCAATGTTTGATCATAATTAAAATATGGTTTTAAAAGAGTTCTCTATGAAGACCTAGAAGAAACATCCTTTATTCTAGGAATTAAGGTCTATAGGGTAGATGAATAGGAAATCAGGAGAAGGGAAAATCCTGTTTCCAGGTCAGCTTCTTTAGATCTGATTGGATCAAGAGGAATATTTTAAAAAAAAAAAAATTTATAGATTCAACCTAATCTAGACGTTCAATTTGTAATCTTATCGATCTAATAAAATAAAATAAAAATAAGTTAATTCTAATTTAATTTATACTATATTTTGGTAATCCAATTATCCTGATGATCCTGATGTTTGCCTAAGGTTTTGATGTTAGCCACGCAAGCGCCTGGACTCTACCGATTTCATTTCAAGTAAGATTTGGAGATCTTTTTCTTCTCAATCTATACTAAAAATTAGATTTTGATCTGATCTTCAAATCTTCAAATGACTTTTGAAGATCAGCTATTTCAATTGCAACAGTGCTGCTTCTCCTTCAATTGCCTTTCTTTGCTTGGATGACCAAACTCGAGCCCAAAATCTTGGATTGGATAGAAAGAGATGATCTGAGTGGATGGAAAGCAGGAAAGAAGCTTTGTGGCATGGGCAAAGGGCAGAAGTTCTTAATTCTATGCTAGATAGCGATTATTATACGACCCTACCGCCAAGTGCAGTGCCACATCATCCGACATTATCGGCTCTTTATGGCAATCAATCTAAATCTATTGGTGGATGACATCAATCTAATCCATTAGATTAGAAGCCCTATAAACCTCCTTATGTGTGCCCTAAGGAAAACTCTGATTTCCCGTGACAGGTTCGTTCAGATTTAATTCAGATCAAGAGATATATTTCAATTTTTTTTTCTTTAGATCCAGATTAATCTAAGATATTAAGATTTGATCTATATATTTTAGAAATTAAAATTAAATCAGAATTAATTTACCTTAATGGGATCTCATACCATTACTCCGTTGATGATCCTGTAAAGTAGCGGAAGGTTTGGATCAAGCACGCAAGTGCTGGACCTTACTATTATCCATTGGGCGGAATCTGAAAGATCCCGTTTTTCTCTTATCATAGTCTCCAAACAATCAAATCTGAGATCTGATCTGGAGGATCTTCAAACTCTTCTTCGAAGATCAGTAGTCGTCCTAATGCGGCAGTTCAACCTTCAAGTTTCAACTCCTAATCCTAGGTCAACAATCTCCTGCACAATTCACATCATCTTCTAATTATCAGGAGAGTTATTCAATCTGTGCTAGTCCAACCCATCATGTAAGTGAATATCCTATGACTGCACAGTTTCCATATTTTATCCAAGAACAAGTTCAAGCTACTCAAGGATACTCCAAATTGATTAATGACCCATTTTCAAATTCATATAATTCAGATTGGAGTAACTTTAATTTTTCTTGGACATCCCAACAGACTCAGGCTCAGACCCAAATTTCACTTGAGCAAAATTATCAAAATTATGCCTATAATAATGGTCAGCCTAGTCAGTTTAACCAGCCATCATATTATAATCAGCCTTCATACCCACCTCCTCAACAGACCAATCTAGCTGATGATAGATTTAACCAACTTCAACAATTAATTCTAACTCAACAGCAATCTATCGCCAGACTAGAAGCTCAAATAGGATAATTAGTTGAGTCTAACATGAGGAGAGAACTAGATCAACTACCGAACCTACCAATTTCAAACAACCCACCTAATGACCACCAACCACCTGGATTAAATTATCAATCTAATGTTTCATCTAAGAATCTCCAATTTGAGAATACCAAAGTAATTTCTGAACTTAAAAGCTATAGGATTCTTATGGACCCATACCAAGACCAGGTGAGAGAGGCTAGTACTGATGCTAGCCAAAATGAAAATTTAGAGGAACTGGTTAGTACTGAGACTAACCACATAGAAGAACCCAAGCCAAGAATTAGTACTGATGCTAGTTCCAATTTAAATGAGATAGAAATAGGGAAAAAGAGAATAGATGATTTACCCGAGACTTATAAACCTAATGTCCTATTTCCTTCAACCCTAGAAGCTGGTTCTTCTTATAAAAATCAAAAGGCATGTAATGAAATATCAATGGAGTTGTTTAAGCAGGATCACATTAATTTACCTCCTAGAATTAAAACCGCCTTTAGTCACCATTCCAGCACCCATTGAATCAAACTTAACTCCTAAAACTCCATTTATGAGCATTTTAGAAAAACAAATAGGAGAAATTCTTAATAAACATGGGTCTGAGAATGGAATCATAAATTATATCCCTAAAATTAACAAAGATTATATTAATAATGGGATTATAAATCATCTTTCTGAGATTGGCAATCCAAAACCATTGAAATTTGTCAATCCAATATTCGACACAGGATAGTGAGCTATATTGTGTCTGGCTGAAGACGGTAAACTTAGCGCTTGTTGGGAGGCAACCCAATATTTAGTTTTTATCTAATTTATTTTCTTATTTTCTTTTTAGGATAATTTGAATAAGTTGAAGGGAGAGCTCAAATTTGTAAAGGCATGTGCTGGACCAAAAAAAAATAAATAAAAAATAAATATATATATATACTGAGTTAGGTGTATTCTTCCATGTTCTTTATTACATCCTTTATTTTTTCTTCTCCATTGAGGACAATGTCGATTAAGTTGGGGGGAGAGAAAAATAAAAATTTTAAAATTTTAAGTCCTCAAAAAAGTTAGTATTTAGTATTTAGACACCTGATTATGCTTAAGAATCGAATTAAACTAAGCATTTTTAAAAGAAAATTGATACATAGATCAGAGAATCTATGAGATATTGAGGAATCAAGTATTAAGAAAATTCAATAAAGAGTTAAGTCCAGAACATAAAAAAAAATTTTCTTGGAGCATTTCTAATTATTTCTACTAGCATCAAAGAAAAGTCTACTTTTTATAGGCTTGTGTAGGGTAACTATACATTTCTTCATATAAAAATTTATTTTAATAAAATAGTTTCCAAGTACTTCTCACTGAGTAACCGGGCCTCTTTGCCTAAGCAAGCATTGAGTTTCGCATCAAAAGGTGGGAAGGGCAAAGAAGCTCGTTGTAAAGCTAGTCTTAACTCGTAGCCTATTTGATTCGAGCTAGTAAGCCCGAGGGGTATTCTATACCTAGTGCCCTAAAGCCAACTGGTTTGGGAGTCATTGGCCCAAGACTCGCTACATGGATCAAATAGAAAGCTTAAGGAGTTAAGACACTCAATAGTGGTACAACGTTAAAAAAAAAAAAAAAAAAAAAAAAAGAAAAAAAAAAAAAAGAAACATTGGTTTCCCACCGAGTAACCGGGTCCCGTTGCCTAAGTAAGCAATGATATTCGCATCAAAAAGTGGGCAATGTAAAAATAAAAATTAATAAATGAAGGATGGAAGTAGCAATACACTTGCCTATATGAAAGTTTAGACAAATCAAGAGATAAAAGTGGAATAATTTAGAAAAAGTTCTGAAAAATTTAATGTTCTTTACTTAATTTTTCTATTGATAAGTATTAATACCCCAATGATATATCTCATTTAAGCTCTACTGAATATCAATGGCCATTTTGAAAATTGCTTAGGTAAAATTCGAAACTCTAAAGTTAAAAGGTATTTAAAACTAAATTCTTTCTTTACTCGAGGACGAGCAAAGCTTAAGTTGGGGGGTGTGATAAGCATCATAAATTCATCAATAAAAGTATTAATTTATTAATTAATTTATATTAATTTTTAAGAATTAATAATCAATTTATATATAATTTTTAAAAAATTCATATTTTTATTAATTAAAAAATTAATTAAAAAATAATAAAAAATAATAAAAATTAAAAAATAAAATTTTATTATCAATAGAAAGAGCTCATTTTTTTGATCACAATGAAATAAATTTCAAGTAAAACGGAGCTAAAATGGAAAAGATATGAATTTTTAAAAGATATAAAATAAATAAAAATTAAATAAAAAAAAGAAAACGGCTCAGCCGGCTCCGCAAGCCGAGCCACCAAGCCAAGCCAAGCCATCAAGCCTGACTCAGCCGTTGAAGCCATCAGCCGGTCCACGATCTAGGCGTGGACCGCCAGCTCAGCAAAATTCCGGCGAATCAGAGATTGCCACGTGGTGGACCTAGACCCCTTAAGGGTCTACAGAAATTTATCGCGACTCACAAGGGTAATTTAGTCTTTTCGTCCGACAACAGCGGCGCTGATTGGTTGCGGTGTGCGGTGCGGCCGGTCCACGCGGTCCATGGGAACAGTTATTGCGCGATCGGACGGATGTGGTTGTTTGCGGTCAGGATCGGACGGCTGTGGTTGCTTCCGAATTTTATTCAGATACAAACATCACGCGGATCACCATCGGACGGCAGCGCTCGATCCAGGCGATGATCCGACGGTCCAGAAAGCTGCCGGCGGTGATCAAGACTCCCGAAGCGCATGATTTGCGGCCAGATTTCCTCCGATCAAGCGCGATCCAACGGCCAGAATTTAATCCGACCCGATCTGAGCTTATCTGCATCCGATTTTGATGATTTTTGGACCGTTGGATTCCTATTGAATGGCTGGATTTTATCAGATTTATCAGAGTCATATCAGAGCTATTTTGATTCAAATTTTATCCAAATTTGTTTGTATTTTGATGATTACAAAGGCATTAGTCCCATATTGCCTTTAGAAAAAAATATCCAGCCCTCCTAGCTCTATAAAAAGGACCCCAGGCCATCAAAAATCAACATCTCCGATCAAGGTGAAGCTTTGGTACAGGGCGAAGCCAGGCTATGGGTTAAAGGCTGCTTCGAAGCAACGGGTGCCGAGAAGAAGAGCCGAGCTTCTACACCATCTTTCTGCCAATGCCGATCCAAGATCAGAGATCAGGCTATTTTATTTTATTATCTTTTCTTTTTAAATTTTATGTATTTAAATTCTAAAATTTTAATTAATAAAAAATTTTATTTTTGCATTTTAATTTCTTACTTTTTATTATAATTTAATTTTCATACTTTAATTATTACTTTTTATTTTATTGCAAGTAGATGCTAAGATCTAACTAATAGATCTTAGTACCAAATTTAAATTTCTGCATCTTTTAATTTTTACTTTTAATTTTTCGACTTCACTCCTAATTCCGAAAAACTCAAATTCTTCTTTTCTTTTCAAAAATCAAAGATTTCAAATCTAAAAACACTACCTTCCCTGTGGATTTGACCCGACTCACTACTATCTATGCATTTTCAATGATTTTAAGAAGTCGGATTAAACTGATAAACACGGTGTCTTAATGACAACATCGCGTTCCTATCATAGATCTATTTACACCCAATAGGTACTATATCTTCAGGTGGATCTACCAAGGTCCAAACTTGGTTCGAGCATATTGAGTCAATCTCTAACTTCATTGCCTCTAACCATTTCTCGGAGTTGATATCTAATATCGCCTCATCATAGGTTTTGGGATCATCACCATGAACCCCATTTCCTGTGAGAAATATTTTCCCTACATCCTCTAAAATATTATCCAAGTACCTTTCAGGAGGATGAAAAATCCTTTATGATGTACGAGGAGGAGGAGGTAGTGATTGGACTAGCTCAATCTGATTGGGTTTCATAGGGTCCTTAGCTCGTTGCTCTTAGGAGGCTTTCTTCTCAAGCCTAATCTACCTTTCGATGCCACCATCTTGAATAAACTTTCAAGAAAGATGGCATGTCGACTCACAATCACATTGTGGTCTTCTGAAATGTAGGAATGATATCCTAATGACTCTTTAGGATATCCTATGAACCATGCTCTAAAGGACCTATACTTTAACTTGTCCGTCTGTTGTCTCTTGACATGAGTCGGATAACCACAAATTCTGAGGTGACTCAGACTTGATTTCTTACCATGCCATATCTCATACGGTGTGGTTGGAATAGTTTTAGAGGAAACCCTATTCAGTAAATATATAGCGGTCATTAAACTATGTCCCCAAAGAAACTCAGAAAGATCCATGAAGCTCATCATAGATCAGACCACATATAATAAGGTTTGGTTTCTGCATTCTGAAACCCCATTAAGTTGAGGTGTTTTAGATGGAGTCCATTGAGAGACTATGCCATTTTGCATAAGATAGTCTATGAATCTCCGACTAAGGTATTCACCTTCTCGATCTGATCGAAGAATCTTAATGAGTTTTTTTATTTATATTTTTATTTCATATCTGAATTCTTTGAACTTTTTAAAAGCATCAAAATTATATCGCATCAAATACACATATCCATATCGAGATAAATCATCGATAAAGATGATGAAGTAGACATAGTTGCCTCTAGTCGGCACATCAAATGGGCCGCACACATCAGTATGTACTAGGGTAAGTAGTTCTATGGTCCTTTCCCCATATTCTATAAAAGGAAGCTTGGTCATTTTGTCATGAAGGCATGATTCATAAATCGGATATGACTCAAAAGTCAACGGACTCAATAGCTTAGATTTCTCCAATTTCTTAACCCTGTCTTCTGCTATATGACCTAGCCTAAGGTGCCACAGATACCTATTGTTTAGACTATCCCTAGGTCATTTTGATCCTTTGGCATTCACATTTTGCTCGATATTGAAAATAGAAACATTAATATGCCATTTATAAGAAAATCACTTGCAATTTTATTTCTTTCATAAAGAATATTACAATGGTCCTTAAGAAAACTAATTACATAGCCTTCCTATGCTAAACATGAAATTGAAATTAAATTCCTACTTGCTGCAGGCACATAAAAATTATCTTTAAGAACTAAATCTAATCCTAAGGGTAATCACAGAGGATAGATTTCCATGGCCACTATAGCAACTCTTACTCCATTTTTGATGCGTAGGATCATCTCACCATCCCTCAGCCTCCTACTATCCTCATGACCCTGCATAGAAGTGTATAAGTGAGCACTAGAACTAGAGTCAAGCACCCAACTAGATGTAGAAGAAATTATAAGGTTAGATTCTATAATGAGCATACCTCTAGAAGGATCTGCCTCCTTCTTGTTCTTCAGGCTGCCTAGGTACAAGGGGCAATTCTACTTTCAATAATCGTCTGTGTTGCAATGAAAATATTTTTCATTATCAGTTGCCTTCTTCTTCGACTCTACCTTCTTCTTCTTCTCACCATCCACCTTCTGCTTCTTCACGAACTTCTTCTTCTTTCCAAAAGACTTTATCTTAGAAGAAGTCTGCTCCACAGCAAGTACTGAGCCTTTAGAATCTTTCATAGAATGCTTAGCAGTAACCAGCATATTCATAAGTTTTGCCAGAGTATTTTGTAGTTTATGCATATGGTAGTTCATGATGAACTGCCCATACACATCAATCAAGGATTGTAGAATTATATCAATCTACAAATTCTTGTCCAACTTAACACCGAGCTTCTCAAGCTCTTCTAAGTCCTTGATCATCATCAGACAATGATCTTGAATCGACTGCCCCTCATGTATTTAAGTCTTAAAAAGTCTTCTAGTGACTTGATATTTGGCTGTGCGACTTTGTTCACCAAACAACTCTTCCACGTAAACCAACATTTGGCGGCTAGTCTTAATATCTTCATATTGGTGTTGGAGCTCATCAGACATCAAGCCCAATATGTAATACCTGGCTTTGCTTTCATCATCCATCCACTTCTCTAGAGATGTTCTCTGATCAGTAGATGGACAGACTGATAAAGTGGGAGGATCCTGTTCCAATACATGAGTCAACTTCTTGAAACCCAAAATAATTTTAGAGTTTTGGAGCTAATCCTTGATGTTAAATCCAGTTAGTCTATGGGTGTCCAAGATATCGGCTAGTGGATTGGTTGCACATATTTTCTTATAGAGAGGCAAAGTTTCTAGTTAGATTTTGTAATTAGACTTAATTAATTTATTTAAAAATTTTATTTTTTTAAATAAATTAGGCTCTCACTATTTTTTTGGATTCCTACACTCCCTGGGCAGAGATGCAAAATCTTCGTGATCAATTGATTTCTAGTGGATGGTGCAGTCCCACCGATTGGCTCACCACCTCATCTAATAGTTATTGATGATGGGTCAATTGATGAGTGGACAACTCTTATCCAATGATTCTCTAATCAAACCTAATCTTGGTCTATAATTCATGAATCTGACGATGTCCGAAATATTGATCCACTTTTTTGTTAAGTCAGACCCATCATTTGCCCAAATTGAATTTCTGATTGGGTCTCTCACCATATCCGAAATATTGAGCCTAACCCATCCTCCAACCCATAGTATCCGATGCCAAATAGATGTAGTTGCATCTTCTCGGTGCAACTGAGCCACTATAACCAGTCGAGAACAATCAACCCTGAGAAGGGCCCATATATCTACAACGATGGAAGACCAATTAACTAAATTCTTTCTTAGGGAGATTCAATTTAGGTCTCTTAGACTTGACTCAGTCATAACGGTTTTGATAAGCCTAGTGGCATGGGTTAGCTCGAACTGTTAGCCATCTTAAATTAAAATTAGGTTGACACAAATGGTCAGGTAAGTAAGGTCGGTGGAAGGGATTTGCCATTAACTCGATAAAAATGCATTCAGGTCGAGTAGCTCCCAATTAGAAATCAATCGATCGTATCTGCTAAACTTACCTTAGATACCAAATTATCAAATCAGAACTAATTAGTAGCCAACAATCCAGGCTCGAACCATAGAGCCAAATTAGGTCTTGATTGGATTGATCACATGTGGCTGTGAGTCGACCTTGACCCAGACTTACAACTATTGGGCTGGTCAATTCTAAGCACTTTTGATCCTACTTAACCAACTCTTGATTCAGTTTGATCAACCACTAGACCTATTGGTCTACCGAAGCCTGAACCCAATTTTATGAAAATATCTTAGATCTAAAAATTCTTAATTTTAGATCTAATTAGTTTTATAATCTTAATTCTTAATTAAGTTTGAATTCATAAATAAAAAATATGTATCAAAATTCTAGGATTTCAGGATTTAGAATTTTGCAGAAAATAAGTTTTGATTAAGGACGAACGAGCAGCACCCCTACATGCCATAAGAACATCTCATCGAATGAAAGGAGAGGGCCTTTAAACCTTACTTTGTTCTTATGACTGGATGGTCAAAGAGAATGTCTTAATTAGAAATATAATTGAAACTATAAAACTAGTAAGATCTAGATCATATATCACATATATAATTAATGATCTAACTAATACATGCTTTGCATACATCTCATGTATCATTACTAAATTAACATGAATATTTTTTAAATCTAAAATATCATATATAATATCTAAAAAATAGATTTAAATTTGATCATATCAAAATAAAATTATTCTAAATAATTTGTAGAACTATTCTACAACTAGTCTAAACATGCATATTTTCTTATCACATATGAATAAATCAAAAATTAAAAATTTTATTTTTTATTTATTTGATCTGATTATAATAATTATAATATTATAAAAAAATAAAATATATTAAAAATTATATTTAATCAAATTAACAACATGATTTTAAAGACTACACATAGAGCTATTATATTCCTAGTCTAGTCATGCATCTCATAAATATTAGATCTAAATGATTTAATTTTAATTTTTTTATTTTAGATCTAACCACATCTGATGTTATGTATAAAACTTTTTAATATTAGATAAAAAATAAAAATAAAATTAAATCTAAAATAGATTTGAAGAACTGCAACTTGGCTCTGATACCAGTTGAAGGAAAGATTAGTTTTTCTGGCACAGAATTATTCAGATCTGATTGGATTTGAAGAAATATTTTATTTTTTTTTTTTTAATCTTAATAAAATCTAAGACTTTTTGAATTTGATCATAGTGATCTGATATTAAAAGTTAAAAATAAAATAAAATTAGATTTAATTTTAAGTACCTAATTTTGTAATCTAATTATCCTGCGATGATGCTGTTGATTCCCAAGGTTCTGGAAGGAGCCACGCACGTGGTTCACCTCTACCAGTATCCACTCAAATAGGATCTGAATGTCTTCTCTTCATGAATCTCTTCTCCAAAAATTAGATCTGAATCTAATTTGAAAAGCCTTCAAAATGACTTTTGAGGGCAGCCTATTCGTCTCACGAACACCGTCGCGTAGATGCTGGATCTTGTGCCAAAAATCTTGGACCTTCAACTTAGATTTATGTCTAACTTTTTAAACAAGTATAAGAGAGGGAGAGAGAATATAGAGGGGGTGTGGATATCAGAGGGAAGGCTCCTTTGGGTGTGGAAAAAATAAATTACTTTGAGATGAGTTCTTATACTAGACATAGCACCATAAAGAGTCCCTTTTTGACTAAAAACCTTATTAATTTGACCATTGGGACTCCTAGACCTGATCTCCATGAAAAACCCTAGATCCCACCTAGTTTTGGCATAATAAAACCATCTGGAAGGTGGCAGCATGAAAGGATAAGGAAGAGTCCATGTGCGTCTAGGACTCCTCCCTCAAGAGTTTGATCCAAATCAAACTCTATCAAAACCTAGTCTAGGCATCTTCAAAAATCAAAAAATTTTGCACACCCAAAGCATAACTCATGCCCTATCACATATCCAAAAAATAAAGCAAAATTATTTCTAAAGAAATTTTTTAAATTCTCTGATCATATGACTCTCAATTCTCTCAATTGGGTCAACTATTGACCCTAGTCCAATTGAACTAGAAGTGAATTTAATTTTCATAATTAATCGGATCAGGACTTATTCTAGTCAGATGAAAGTAAACTCATTCAAAATATGGAAATGAGTCAAATCAAATTTGACTCGATTGTGATGAATTAGAAAGATTACAGAAAGAGAAAGTCAGGCTCAATCATGTGCTAACACGATTACCTTGAACCTGATTGGATCTAATCCAAATCAATCAAACTAGGTTAGCTCAATTGATGACATCCAGATCCAAACCATTATTTGTGTGATCCAATTAGATTCAGTTCCATATGGTAATGAGATATGTTATGATCTCCATCATCGAAACATCTTTTGATGAATCAGAACTTTTTTGATTCATATAATTAGAAGATTGATCATCAAAATTATTCTAATTACTGTCAAAATCTACCTAGCAGTATATGGTGGCATCCCATCAAAACTAAAAGTGAACCTCTTGATGCAGCTACTTATGTGTATTGAGAATTATGTCCCAAAGTCAATCGTCAGCCTATTGATGGTTGAGATATTATAGTTGATTTATTAATTAGTAAAAAATATTTTGGCATCTTTTTTTATCAAAAGTTTACATCTTCTAATGAACTCCATTATTGTGATGAAGTCCTTAGAACTATTTAGTTTCGATAAAGAGAGGATTTATCGATTAGTCCTTAAATTTGTTCATGACCAAATAATAGGCTGTTAATTAGGATGATAGCATCTATCGAGCATAGGTTGCTATATGCCATATAGGTTGATTGTCCTCTTAACCAAGGTGTGTGGTGACACTGGTATGGCATATAGGTTGTGAGGATTTATGGTGCTTTTAAGCCTTAGGAGGCCATGGGAGGAGTCATGATGATGGCTCCAGAGATTCTAGGGGCTTGGTTGGTGCTTCGTAGATCTGGAACACAAGGTGAAGCAAGAAACCAAAGTCAGAGAATCAAGACTGTAGAAAATTTTTTTTTTGTAAGTTAGTTGACTTAGTCCAAAATTGGGTTGGCTAAGTCTCAGAGCATAGATAAAATAGAGAGCTGAGCATTTGGAACTACTGGCATGGCACAGAACTGAGTCGGCTCAGTTTGAGACTGAGCCAACCCTGCAAAACTTAGTCGACTCAATGCTGAGACTAAGTCGGCTCTGTGTGCGGGCAGAGTTACACGAGGGTCTATTTTGGGCTAGAATCTGGATTGATCCTAGGGGTCTTAAGGCCTAGTTTGAGAGGTCTTAAGGTAGCTAATTCATGAATGGGATGGGTCTAGATTCAGAGGATGAGAGCATGGAAGACATGGATGTACATGGGCTTGGTGAGTGCTTTCATGTATTGAATTAGCTGAAGAGTTTTTTTGGTCGGGCCTAATGGCTATTTATAAATACATAGGTTGTATTATGGTTTTTAAGATTGGAATCAATATAGACCTTTTCTCCCACAACTCTCTTCTTCTCTTCTCTCTATAGTTGCCACCCTAGGGGTCTTGAAGAAGCCTTAGAGAAGGGGGCATCTCCCTCAAGCCTAAGGAGGGAGGCACCCCATCATAGATCTAGGTGGAGGATCGATGGTTTGCTACTCATAGAGAACATCACAGATTCCTTCAGGTCCATGCTAAAGATTAGGACCTTCCGCAATATGATATCGGTGCTTATGATGTCAAGGATGATTGGCATTTGAGTAATATCATGGGTCTATAATTTGGTATCAAAGCTAGGTGATACTTGGAATGTTGTGGATGACAATATGGTATCAGAGCCTGATGGTGCATGAAAGGGAAGGAGATGTCGTACAAGATGAAATTAAAAATCTGCATAAAGATTCTATGGTATGTCTCAAATCTATCTTTGTTATTATTGTGGTTTGGCCAACTGGGAGCAGCAGATTGAAGGTGGAGGTTGAGAGGATTAATAGAAAGGGATTTTCTTGGGGTGGAAGGATTTTGTGCATGATTTTTTGATCAGTCTTGATGGAAAGGCTGGGGTGTATGACGGTTATGTGACAGATAGAGAGCGCTGGAGTACTATAGTAGCGCTTTTCTGAAGCTAGAGGACTGAGAGAGGCTCGACGATGCAACAGTCGAGGAAGGTATCTCAGTAGAGAGCATTAGGGTTCTCTAGAAAGATGGGCAGTGTAGAACTGTTGAAGAAAAGTTTTTCAAGGGGTAATGGTCGAAGGAAGGCTGAAGAAGTGACTATACGTCCTTCGATGTCAGAAAGGCAGGGAAGTAGTTGGAGATGTATTCAGCGTTTCGACCAGAGCATGGATTTATGAAGCCTTGGGAGTGATGGAGATGGATAATCCATGAAGGTCCAGTATATTAGGCTTGGGCGACTATAGAGCGGCATAGAGATGAGTCAGGGAGCACTAGAGTGTTGCAGGAGTGCTACCCTAGAGGCACAGGGGCTGAGAGAGGATCGATGGTGCAGCAATCGAGGATGTATCTCAGCAGATGGTGTCAGAGGCTTCTCAGGAAGATTGAAAGCAGATCTCAGGGAGAGCTAGGAGGTCTCAGAGAGCACCAAGAGGTCTCTAGCAGCCAAGAATATCATGAATTAGGTTTCTTCTGTAGGAGCACCAACGAGAGTCACAGTTTAGGTGGAGGATAGTTCTTCGAATGTAACTAAAGCGATGGCTGGTGTAAGGATAGAAGAGAAGAACTAGGGTGGAATTTCCTAGGATTCAGTCATTGGTTTCAGAAGAGTTGGATGAGCTCTTGAGTTTCGAAGGTGCCCATGGATTGTGGAGGTATCTGAAAAAGCTTCGAAGAGGGCCGTGGAGTGCGAAGGGTTCGAAGGGGCAACGATGGTGTTCGAGGTGCAGTGGTAGGCCCAATAGTGCAACATTGGGTGGTTAGCCTCGAGGGACTCGATGATAGAGTCAACTTTTATGGCATCAGATGGACTTCGAATATAGGTGGAGCTCTGTAGTGGTGGCTTCATAAGTGGAGAGAAAATTTGACATGAGTTCAGAGGGTCAGTGATGCACAGTTTCAAATAGAGTGGCATGTGTAGGTGAATAGGCGTAGCTTTGAGGAGATCATATTAGGTGGTACAGCATGTGTTGGTGTAGAAATATTGTAGGTTCTTCAGGAAAGTCTAGAGAAAGTGAAGTAGCTGCTAAGCAGAAGGGATCCTATAATTTCAGGATGGTGCCAAGAAGGAAGCATAGGTCTTCAGTGGTGGAGGCGGTCATCCCAAAGATCTCAAGGGTACACAACAGCTGAAGAGGATTGGCGGAGGCGATGATTGCACAAGGGGCTATCGAGTGCACAGGGATAGCGAGATCGTGCAGTAGGTCATTGCCGAGATGTTTTCCAAGGCTTGAGAGCACCAAGGTGGAGATTATGAGGATTTGTGGTTCTTCCAAGCCTTGGAAGGCCATGAGAGGAGTCACGATGATGGCCCCAAGGATTCTAGGGGCTTGGTTGGTGCTTTGGAGACCTAAGACACAAGATGAAGCAAGAAACCAAAGTTAGAGAATCAAGACTGCAGAAAAAGAATTTTTTATAGGTTAGCTGGTTTAGTCCAAAACTAGGTCGGCTAAGTCTCAAAGCACAGACAAAATAGAGAGTTGAGCATTCGAGACTATCGGCACGGCACAGAACTGGGCCAGCTCAATTTTAAACTGAGTGACCCAGTGGAACTTAGCCAGCTCAGTGCTGAGACTGAGCCGGATCAGTACGCCGGTAGAGTTATGCGAGGCTCTATTTTGGGCTAGGGTCTTGGTTGATCTTAGGGGTCTTAAAGCCTGGTTTGAGAGGTCTTAAGGTGGCTAATTCATGTATGGGTTGGATCTAAATCTAGAGGATGAGAGCATAGGAGACATGGATGTACATAGGCTCGGTGAGTGCTTTCATATATTAGGTTAGCCAGGGAGTTTTTTTGGTCGGGCCTAATGGCTATATATAAATATATAGGTTGTATTAGGATTTTCAAGATTGGAATCAATACAGATCTTTTCTCCCTCAACTCTCTTCTTCTCTTTTCTCTAGAGTTGCCGCCCTTGGGGTCTTGAAGAAGCCTTAGAGAAGGGGGCATCTCCCTCAAGCCTAAGGAGGGAGGCACCCCATCACAGATCTAGGTGGAGGATCGATGGTTTGCTGCCCATAGAGAACGTCACAGGTTTCTTCAAGTCCATGCTAAAGATCAGAAGCTTCCACAACATGATGTCGATGCTTGTGATGTCAAGGATGATTGGCATTCGAGCGATATCATGGGTCTACAATTTGGTATCAAAGTTAGGTAATGTCTGAAACATTATGGATGATAATACAGGTGAGATGTATGGGTACATCATCATTGAATGTGACCAACTCTAGAACATTCTTCCATCAAGAATATCTCTGATGGAATATAGGTATAAGCATCCCTTAGACCTGAGATCATCTTAGTAACTTGCAAGCAACTTACTGTACTTTAGTATCGAACTAATCGAATTTCTAATTCAATAATGGAAGGCTTCTGGGCATAGTCAAGTACTTGCAAAGTCAGAGTGTGATCAAGATGGAATTGACCACACTCCAAGAGTTGGAGAAGAATGTATCACTGTATTTCAATATAGCAAAATCTTGGTAAGGATAATCCATCAGATGGATTTGATATTTTGAAATATAATGTGGACAATCTTATCAGAGTTGACAGTTGAACTCTGAGGTGTCCTACGAGCATTGTGGTCAAGGGGATGAATTATATGGAAACTATATTTGCATGGGTTCTAAGGATGGTGTTCTACACCTTCGACCTATCCAGCCATCAGGTATCATTGCTAGATGGTCATTTTGATTGATACAAAAATTTATTTCTATACTATCGATTTAGGTTCCAATCTATGAGGTCACACACATTAGAGCTTATAATTTGATTAGATGGTTGATCAACGATTAAGAATCGTTCTAGGGTTAAACAATCAATACGATTGGTGTTTAACCTAGTGCAAGTATTACAGGAGGATCGATTAGCAATTGGATTACTAATTAGCTTAATTTAATTAAGCCAATAGGCTGAAATTAATTTTAATTAAATATGATTTAATTAGATTTGGTTTGGACTTGATTGGATCAAGTTCAATTTATTTATTGGATAAGCCAAGTGTAAGGAAGAACTAGTCCAAGTCTAACTAGGACTCAAATTAACCCAATTTTCTAATTTAATTAAAAAATAAATTAAAATTAAATTTGATTTAATCTAATTTAATTAAGTCCATAAGTGAGTTAGGACCTTATTTAACTAGGTTAGTTTAATCTTGATTTTATTTGGTTAAAAGATCTTGTTTGACCAAGTCAAAATAGGAGTCCTAGTGTGACTAGGACTCCCTATCTCCTTGCTTCACCCTGGTCCCAACGCCCCCCATACCTATTTTTTAGGTATTTTTTATGGAAAATCCTTTTCTTCTTGATTTCCATGCCTCCTCCCTCCCTCCAAGTCAAATTTGGAAGTTAGGTGGAAGACCAAGTCAAAGGAGGAATTGGTTTTGCTTAGGATTCTATGAAATAGAATCCTTGTTGACCAAAACATCTTCCCTTAAGTGGTGCCCCCTTTTTTAATTAATTCTTCTCTTATTTCATTAAAATAATCTCTTTTTCTGTACACCCTCCCTTGCTGGTCCATGCAAAAAATTGTGGAGGAGGCGCCCAATGCACCCAAGAGTTGGGCGCCCCAACAACTTCCCATGTTTGGATATTCCTAGTCTAGGAATTTGACCTAACTTGGACTCTTCTTTTTCTCTATTTATTGGATGAATTTTATTTTAATTTTTTTGTAGAATATAGAGTGTTGGGAGAGGTTTGTAGTGTGCAAAAATCATAGTAAGAGGATCTTTGGGCGTGGGGGTTCCATAGGCACCAAACTAGGTGTCCAGGTGAGAAAAAAGAGAAGAAGAAGAGGGTCTTCTTCTAGGGCTGTTTTATTTTCAATCTCTCCTCCTTTCTTTTGAGTTTATTTGAGAGAGTCTCAGATCAGCAAACTCTCAACTTCCTTCTCATATTTTGCAGAATCCAAATTTCTAAGAAGAAAGCATCGGATCGACCATCGAAGAAGGATCAGCACAGTACTAGCATACGGTGCTGATTTCCTGCATCGAACTTTAATCCGAGATCATAGGCTCGTGTGGATGACTCCTAGAGGCCAGATGCATGTGTGGCTCGTGACTTCATTCTTAAATCTAGATCAGTAAGTTAGAACATCTAAACTTGCTCAGGTAATAGATCTGATCTATAAACTTCATACCTGCATTTGATGTAGTGTAGATCTAGGTTGATTTGATAAACCTTTGTTCTTTCTTATTTAATTTTAATTTTTTATTTTATATTATATCTTGATCATATAATAGATCTATGATTTAGGTATTTATATGATTATTTAAATAGATTTTAGATTTATTTAAATCTTTCATTGCAAGATCTTGAAAAAGTTTCAAGATCTACCTGTGAAACCATAGATCTGGTTCCTTCAATTGGTATCCGAGCCAAGTTCTTATTACATGATTTTTATGCATGTCTAGATTATTTCTTAGATTAGATCTAATTTATAATTTAATTATTAAATATAAAAAATAATAAAATATTTTAGATTGCATGGACTACTATAAGGTTGTCCTGCTATAAGGTTTACCCCTTATAGTGAATAGATTGTCCTAGTATGTGCTGATCTAAAATATTGATCATAAAATATTAGATTAGATCTAAGAGATTTTATGATCTGATTAAAAATATTTTAATCTGATTTCAATCATCATAAATGTATTAGATTTTATCTAGGGAGATTTATGATTGATTATTATTAAAACTATTTCAATTACATAAACCTATTTAGATTAGATCTAAAGTAGTTTTATATTTATTTTACTTGCATATTGATTATGAATCAAACATGCAAGTTAGTTGATAGAACCATATTATAAAAATATTTTATAAATATAAATATTATTTTCAAAAAGTCGATCCTAACCCTCAGCCCAAAATTTAATTGAGAATTAAGAAGTTGATTGATTAGGATCTAGGATTGTGAATTCAAGATCCTAAGACATAAATCATAACACATTGGATTAAATGGGTTAGTGGGGATTAGGTCCATTAATTAGGTTAGACCTTGGATTAGATTAAAGAATGGACTTAATTAGAGAATTGACTAAATCTAATCAATTATTGTCTTAGATTAGATGAAGAATTCTCTAGATCAATTACAATAGTTAAAGTTGGTCAAGTCCAAATCTTTAACAAGACCCAAGATGGACTTGATTTTTGGCTATGCGGTCTAGCACGAACTGTTAGGTTCATCTAATTAAAACTAATTAAATCTGTTGGTGTTTAAGGTAAACCAGACCGGTAATTTTTAATTGGCAGCCCATTTACCTGGCCATTTTTGATGGTATCTAAGGTAAGCTTGGCAGACCCTTTCACTGATTGAACTTACCAAGCCTCTTGGTGAGATTATGTTTGATCGGATTACTTGACTATTTGAGCTAACCCATGTCAGCTTGGTAAATCAGTTTAACTGATTTAGGTGCTCCTAGACTAGCCTATTAATGATCTTCCTTAAGCTGACTTGGTGAAGTTAGTGAAAGAATCATGATAAGCTGGTTAGTTTGACCTACTCACTTCTATAAATAAATCCTCTAAAATTATTAGGTCCCTAAAATGAAATAGTTATATGATAACTGGATCATAGCCTCGCATTAAAATTGATGATAATGGATCCATCAGTTGGATAATCATTGGAGGCCCAAAGGTCTGGTGCTTATCGGTTGATGGAATTATCATTCATTATATGATCTCTTGGATACATCTTTCTAAATGATGGTCAGGTGGGCCAACCAAAGTTGGGCCTGATCATTTATTGATTGGATGGGCCAAGTATGGTCATGTTATTGGTTGGACCTAATTGGACCCTTTTTTGAGAAGGCCAAAGCCAACTGATCAGGGCCTGGGGCAAAATTTAATTACTGAAAATTGTTTAGAGCAATAATTATTTATGAACCTATCCTTAGATGTACATGGGTGGGCCAACCAAAGTTGGGCTTCTGTACAGTCTATGTGGATTCTAGTATCCACTAAGAAATTAGGATAATTCCTCAAATTAGAGGTAGAAGCTATCAATTCGAATAAAATAGTGGGTGAAACCTTTTGATTAAAGTCTAAATCTTTAGGTTTAATGAATCAATTACTAATTAGATTTTGATTTTCTTTTGTGTAGTCATGGCCACTTCGCTATCACTCCGATCATTGTTGGACAATGATAAGTTGGTGGGATCCAACTTCGATAGTTGGTACCAAAAGTTGAAGATTATCCTGGAGCATGAATGGATCCTATATGTGCTGATGGATCCTGCACCTAAGGAGCCAGCTGCCAATGCACATGGAACAGTCAGAGAAACATATTAAAAGTGGCTTAGTGACTGAACCACTATGCACTACATAATGCTGGTTGCGATGAGCGATGAGTTCAGTCACAAGTTTGAGACAGCTCAATCAAATGAAATGCTCCAAGTATTGAAGAATTCTTTTGGCACACCCGATGATGTTGAGAGGTACAAGACTAGTTGTGCCATCTTCAATGCCAGAATGCGGGATGGTGCCTTTGTCACTGATCATGTATTGTACATGATCGAGCTGATAGAGTGCTTGAGCAAGCTCGGCTTTTCCTTACACAAACAACTTAGGAAAGATGCAATACTAAACTCGCTGCCCAAATCTTATCTCCCATTCCTTACACATTATAGAATGTCAAAGCCTAAAGTAGACTACCATGGGTTACTAGGGTTACTTCAAAACTTTGAGAAGGATTACCAACTCCATAAGGAGTCGGTGAACTTAGTGGGAGGTTCGTCTTCTCATTCTTGATCATTTGGAAAAGAAAAGAAGAACAAGAAGAAGAAAGCCAAGAAGGTGCATGTTCATACTAGGACACCTGTGTAGGCTCAGACCCCAAAGACCAAGCCCGATAAGAGTCAAGCCAAATGCTTCTTTTGTAAGAAGCGGAGGCACTGAAAGAGGAACTGTCCTCAGTACATTGCTTCTCTAGATTCGAACAGGTAGAAAAAGAAGCAAGCTATTGCTGGGCAAGGTATTTATATGATAACTCCTTACAATTTCTATATTTGTGATATTACTAACTGGGTATTGGATACCGATAGCCCTTACCATATTTATAATTCATTGTAGGGGTTGTAGGTCAGTAGAAGATTCGAGTAAGATGAGAGATTCCTAAATGTTGGAGATGGAAGATCAGTTCCAGTTTTAGCTTTAAAAATTTTGAAATTTGTATTTGAATCTTATACCATTGTTCTTAGTGATTATCATTTTTGTCCTAGTTTCTTTTTAAATATCATTTTTGTAGGCCTTTTGGCCATGAACAATTATAAAATTTTAATAAAGAAATGAGTTTGTAATGTTATTATGAATGGTGTTACTACTTTCTGTGGATAATTAAACAATGGTTTATATATGTTATCACAATCTATTAGTGTAGTTTATTCTACTAGCAAGCACCCTAGATTAGATAGTGTACCAGATATCTACTTATGGCACTGTAGGCTAGGTCACATAAACAAGAATAAGACAAATAGGTTGACTCAGTAGGGAATCCTCGAAATTAATGATTGTGAATCATTTCCAACCTATGAGTCCTGTCTTCTTGGTAAAATGACCAAGTCATCTTTCACTGAAAAAAGTGAGAGAGTCAATGAGCTCTTAGGTCTAGTACATACTGATGTATATGGACCAATGAGTATAAGTGCCAGAGGTGGATATATCTACTTCATCACTTTCATAGATGATCTATCCAAATATGGATATGTCTATCTAATAAAACATAAGTCGAATTCTTTTGAAATGTCCAAATGATTTCGAAGTGAAGTAGAAAAATAAACTAAAAAGAGATTTAAAACTCTTCTGTCCGACTAAGAACGAGAATACCTTTTTGGTGAGTTTCTCACATATCTAGGAGAGAATGAAATTCTCTCCCAATGGACTCCTCTTGGAACACCATAGCGTAATGGTGTGTCTAAAAGGAGGAATCAAACTCTGTTAGACATGGTTTGATCCATAATGGAATTTACCAGCTTGTCAATATCCTTCTGGGGATATGCACTCGAATCGACTTATTATCTATTAAATAGGGTTTCAAGTAAGTCTATAGTTAAAATCCCATATGAGATATGGATGGGGTATAAGCCAGCACTTTCACATCTTAGGGTTTTGGGGTGCCAGACTTATGTCAAATGATTAGTTATAGACAAAGTTGAACCTAGGTCTGACAAGTGTACATTCATAGGATACCCAAAAGAGATCAAAGAATACTATTTCTACCATGCTGATGAACAAAAGGTGTTCGTCAGCCTTAGGGCAACTTTTTTGAAAAAGAAGTTCCTTGATGAAGCAACTATTGCCTCTAAGGTTGAACTTGATAAAGTTCAATAGGTAGAAAGTTTGACACAGAATATTAAACCTAAGTGGGATTTGATCAGATCAGATTTGAAGCCTCATGAACCCACACCACTAAGGCGATCCGGTAGAGTACCCCATCATCCAGATAGATACTATGGATTCTTGATCCAGGATGGTGATCCAATCAAACTCGATGAGAACGACGAGGACCCGATCATTTATATGGATGCGATGTAGAGATCCGACTCTGAGAAATGGCTAGAAGCCATGAGATCCAAAATGAATTTCATGAAGGTCAATGATGTATGGACATTAGTTGACCCACCTGAAGGGGTTAAACCCATTGAGTGTAAATGGATCTTTAAAAAAAAGAGGACTGCAAACAAAAAGATGGAGACCTATGAAGCCTGTCTGGTTGCTAAGGAATATTGTCAATGTTATGGTATTGACTATGACGAGACATTCTCTCCTGTGGTAATGCTCAAGTCCATTCGGATCATGCTTGCCATTGCTGCCCATCTGGACTATGAAATTTGGTAAATGGATGTGAAGACAACTTTCCTAAATGAAGAGTTGACCGAAGAGGTGCATATGATACAACCTGAAGGGTTCACATGCACAGATGAGTCCAAGGTGTGCAAGCTTCAGAGATCCATTTTTGGATTGAAATAGGCATCTCGGAGTTGGAACAGGCATTTTGATAAAGTGATCAAAATGTATGGCTTTGTTAAGAATGGAGAAGAACCCTGCATTTACAAATGGGTAAATAGTCTAGCAATGGTATTCTTTATTTTGTACATGGACGATATTCTCTTAATCAAAAATGACATCCCCGTACTATAAGGAATAAAAGTTTGGTAGTCATCATAATTCTCCATGAAGGACTTGGGCAAAGCATCCTACATCCTAGGGATGAAGATCTATAGGGATAGATCCAAAAGGATGCTTGGTATATCCCAATCCACGTACATAAAAACTATGCTAAAGAGGTTCAGCATGGAGAATTCTAAAAAGGGCTATCTTTCGATAGACCAAGAAATTTCTCTCTTTAAGAAGGATTGTCCGATAACTCCTGAAGAGAGAGAGCGTATGAGTAGAATTTTATATGCTTTGATAGTGGAGTCTATTATGTATTCAATGACATGTATGAGATCAGACGTGGCATACTGACTAGGAGTAGTGAGTAGACATCAGTCTAACCCTAAAGAAAATCATTTAAAGATGGTTAAAACCATCCTTAAGTATTTGAGAAATACTAAGAACCAATGGTTGGTTTATGGTGAGTCAGATCTGAAGCTTGTGGGATTTATAGACTACAGCTTTTAATTTAATCATGATGATAGTAAAAGTATGTCGGGATATATCTTTACTCTAAATGGTAGAGCGATCTGCTAGAAAAGTTTTAAATAGCATATAGTGGCTGACTCTATTTGTGAAGCAGAGTACATGGCAGCATTAGATGCAGCAAAGAAAGCTATGTGGCTGAGGAAGTTCATCACCGAGCTCGGAGTAGTTGATAGGAATGGGATGTTGTCGTTAAGATATCGTGTTTATTAGTTTAATCCAACTTCTTAAACTAATTAAAAATCCATAGATAGTAGTGAATTGGGTTCAATCCATAGGGAAGGTAGTATTTTTAGATTTAAAATATTTGATTTTATAAAAAAAATAGAAAAGAGAAGAGTTTTGGGATTAAAAGTGAAGTCAAAAAATAAAAATTAAAATTAAAAGGTGCAAAAATTTAAACTTGGTACTAAGATCTACTAGTTAGATCTTAGCATCTACTTGCAATAAAATAAAAAATAATAATTAAAGTATAAAAATTAAATTATAATAAAAATAAAGAGCATAAAATTAAAGAGCATAAAAATAAATATTGCATTAAAAAGTTCATAATTTAAATACATAAAATAAAAAAAATAAAATAGGCAGATCTCTGATCTTGGATCGGTATTAGTGGAAAGATGGTGTAAAAGCCTAGCTCTTCTTCTAGACATCCATTGCTTTAAAGCAGCCATTAACCCACAGCCTGGCTTCATCGTATACCAAAGCTTCACCTTGATCTGAGCTGTTTGTTTTGAAGGCCTGGGGGTCCCTAAATAGATGTTGGAGGGCTAAAGGATTTACTTCTAGGCAATATGAGATTTTTTAATCGTAAAAATAGGAAGAAATCTGAGTGAAATTTAGATTAAAATAGCCCCTGAACAAATTTTATTGAGTACTTTTAATTCTAGCTGTCAGATGGTGATCCGATGCTTTCAAAAATACCAAAAATAGACATCTAATGCCCAGATCAAGTCAAATTAAATTCTGACCATTGGATCATGCTTGATGGAGGAAATTAGGCTATTGATCACGTGCCTGAGAGTCTAATTATCGTCGGGAGCTTTTTAGACCATCGGATCGAAGCTGGAATCAAGCATTGTCGTTCGATGGCGATCCGAGTGAAATCAGAAACCAAATCAGAGTTGGAATAAACCTTGACCATCCGATCTTGACCGCAAGCAACCACCATTGCATGATCGCACATTTACTGTTCCCATGGACTATGTGAACTGGCCACACTGCACACCGCAGCCAATCAGCGCTCCTATCACTGAGTGAAAAGACCAAATTGTCCTATGAGCTATGATGGATTTTTTGTAAATCCTTTAAGGGTCTAGGTCCATCACATGGCATGCTTTGATTCGTCTGTTTTTGTTGAGCTGGCGGTTCACACTGTGCTGTAGACTAGCGGGTGCCTTTTGGGCTTGAGTCAACTAGCATGGCTGCCTTGGCGTGCCGGCTTGGCTCAATGCATTTGAATGTGTCGACTACTGCGGCATGGCAGCTTGAGCTAGCTAAGCCGTACGTTATTTTTCATTTAATTTTTTTATTTTATTTCTTTAGTAATTGATATCCTTTCTATTTTAGCTCCATTTTTTTCGAAACTTATTTCATTATGATAAAAAAAAATAACCTCTTTCCATTAATATTAAAATTTTATTTTTTTATTTTTTAATTAATTTTTTAATTAGTAAAAATATAAATTTTTTAAAAATATGTATCAATTAATTATTAATTCTTAAAAATAAGCATAAATTAATTAATAAATTGATGCTTTTATAGGTAAATTTATGGTACTTATCATATCTGGCAACTTAAGCTTTGCTCGTCCTTGAGTAAAGAAAGAATTTAGTTTTAAATACCTTTTAACTTTAGAGTTTTGAATTTTACCTAAGTAGTTTTCAAAATGGTCATTGATATTCAGTAGAGCTTAAGTGAAATATATCATTATGGTATTAATACTTATCAATAGAAAAATTAAGTAAAGAATATTAAATTCTTTTGAACTTTTTTTAAATTATCCTATCTTTATCTTTGATTTATCTAAACTTTCATATAGACAAGTGTATTGCTACTTCTGCCCTTCATTTATTGATTTTTATTTTTACATTGTCCACTTTTTGATGCGAATATTATTGCTTTCTTAGGCAACGGGACTCGGTTACTTGGTGGAAAACCAATATTTTTTTTTTTTTTTAATATTATACCACTATGGAGTGTCTTAACCTCTTATGCTTTTTATTTGATCCATATAGCGAGTCTTGGGCCAATGACTCTCAAAGCAGTTGGCTTTAAGGCACTAGGTATAGAATACCCCTTGGGTTTACTAGCTCAAATCAAATAGGCTATGAATCAAGATTAGCTTTACAATGAGCTTCTTTGTCCTTTCCATCTTTTGATGTGAAACTCAATGCTTGCTTAGGCAAAGAGGCCCGGTTACTCAGTGAAAAGTACTTAAAAACTATTTTATTTAATTTTTATATAAAAATTATTTTATTTAATTTTTTTATATGAAGAAATGTATAGTTATCCTATACAAGCCTATAAAAAGTAGACTTTTCTTTGATGCTAATAGAAAAAATTAGAAATGCTCTAAGGAAAAACTTTTTATATTCTTGACTTAATTCTTTATTAAATTTTTTTAATACTTGATTCCTCAATATCTCATAGATTTTCTGATCTATGCATCAGTTTTCTTTTAAAAATGCTTAGTTTAATTTGATTCTTAAGCATAATCGGGTGTCTAAATACTAAATACTAACTTTTTTGAGGACTTAAAATTTTAAAATTTTTATTTTTCTCCCTTCCAACTTAATCGACATTATCCTCAATGGAAAAAAAAATAAAGGGTATAATAAAGAACATGGAAAAATATACCTGACTACATTTTTGGTCCAACATATGCCTTTGAAAATTTAAGCTCCCCATCCAACTTATTCAAATTATCCTAAAAAAATTAAATAAAAAGATAAATTAAACTAAAGAAAACTAAATATTGGATTGTTTTCCAACAAGCACTAAGTTTATCATCTTTAGCCAGACACAATGCAGCTTACTATCCTATGTCAAATATTCGATTGATAAATTCCAATGGTTTTGGATTGTTAATCTTAAAAAGTTGATTTATAATCCCATTATTGATATATTCATTATTAATTTTAGGGACATAATTTGTGACCCCATTCTCAGACCCATGTTTATTAAGAATTTCTCCTATTTGTTCTTCTAAAATACTCATGAATTGAGTTTTTGTATTAGGAGTTAAGTTTGATTCAATGGGTGCTGGAATGATGATTGAAGATGATTTTAATTCTGGAGGTAAATTAATGTGATCTTGCTTAAATAACTCCATTGACTCTTCATTACATGCCTCTTGATTTTTATAAGAAGAACCAGCTTCTAGGGTTGAAGGGAATAGGACATTAGGTTTATAAGTCTCGGATAAATCATCTATTCATTTTTTTCTTATGTCTATCTCATTTAAACTGGAATTAGCATTAGTACTAATTCCTAGCTTGGGTTCTTCTACGTGGTTAGTCTCAGTACTAATCAGTTCCTCTAAATTTTTATTTTGACTAGCATCAGTACTAGCCTCTCTCATCAGATCTTAGTATGGGTCCATAAGAATTCTATAGCTTTTAAGTTCAGGAATTACTTTGGTATTCTCAGATTGGAGATTCTTAAGTGAGACATTAAATTAATAACTTGGTCCAGGTGGTTGGTGGACATTAGTTGGATTGTTTGAATTTGATAGGTTTGGTAGTTGATCTAGTTCTCTCCTCATGTTAGATTCAACTAATTGACCTATTTGGGCTTCTAGCTTAATGATAGATTGTTGTTGAGTCAGAATTAATTATTGAAGTTGGTTAAATCTATTGTCAGCTAGATTGATCTATTAAGGAGGTGGGTATGAGGGCTGATTATGATGTGGTGGCTGGAAAGGTTTATTAGACTGACCTCCGTTATAAGCATAATTCTGGTATCGAGGTCTATTCTGATAATTTTGCATTGATGGAGTTTGAGTCTGAGCCTGAGTCTGTTGTGATTTTCAAAAAAAATTAGGATGGTTTTTCCAGTCAGAGTTATATGAATTTAAAAATAGATCATTAACTAGCTTGGAGTAGCCTTTAGCAGTTTGGACTTGTTCTTGGTTAAAAAGTGAAAACTGTGTAGTCATAGAACATTCACTCATATAATGGGTTCGGCTAGCACAAGTAGAATAAAACTTCTAATAATTAAAAGGTAATGTGAATTGTGCAGAAGATTATTGACCTAGGATTAGGACTTGATCTAATTTCTGGGCAAAAAGATCGATTTTATCTAATTTCTGAGCTAATTGGTTCAAGTCAGACTTAGAACTAGAGTCTGGATCATAAATCCCTACCTACTTTTGATAGAAAGATAACAAAGCATGATTGATTGAGTTTTCACTCAGAGTTTCAAATAAGGCATAGGCTTCATCCTCACTTTTGTTCATGAATGCACCTCCACAGGATGCATCTACCATCTGTATGTATTGATCTCCTAAACCTTTATAGAAAGCTTGAGCTATTTGCCACTTAGATAGACCATGATGTGGGCATTTTCTAAGAAGTTTCTTAAGTCTCTCCTATGACTCGTGAATCTGTTCCCCTGGAAGCTGAGCAAATCTAGTGATAGCTCACCTCATAGTATTGATTCGGCTTATGGGGTAAAATTTTTTATGAAATTCACTTTGCAAGTCAACCCAAGTTTTAATTGGTTTTCCTATTGTGTCAAGCCAGTACTTGGCTTTGTCTTTTAATGATAAGAAAAATAATATTAGTCTAAGGGCATCATTAGTTCAATTTTGAATTCTCACCATAGAGCAGATTTCTAAGAATTCATCCAAATATTTATAAGGATCTTCATTGGTGTTCCCATAGAAAGATGGAAAAATCTGGATTGTAGTCGGCTTGATCTCATAGTGAGTAGCATGAATTTCAGGTAATTGGATACAAGTTGATGAATTATAAGTGGAAGGAATAAAGTATTCCTTCATCTGCTTAGGTGGTTCTTTAAAATTTTCAGCCATTTGGTTATCGGATTTAATACAATTCAGCCTTTTAATTTTATGGTTGGGTTCAACTAGATCAGGTAAAGTGATTTTCTATCGTGCATGCACTAGTGCAATCCTAACGTGTGGTTCAAAAATTTTTTTTAATAATTTTTTATTATTTTATTATATTAAAAATTGATTTTTTTATTTATTAATTTAATTTAATTTAATTATTATTTTTAATATTATTTTAGTTAGTTAAATTTAATTTTTATTTTATTTTATTTTTAGAAGAGAAAGGAGAAGAAAGAAAGAAAAGTTCTAAAGAAGAGGTCCTAAGGAGTCGAACTAAGAAGAGAGAGAAGAATTAGGTTTAATTAAATTTAATGTTGGTTAGCAATCAAGTTGATCAATCAATCTTGACATGGTTATCCTAGATCTAGACAGCTCCTAACTGCCAAGGTCACTTTCAAGCCCTCCAAGTATAAGATCAGCCAATCAACTAGCTAGATAAGTGTAAGGTCGGTGGGAGTCTCCCCGTTGCTTGCCTTAGACATAAATTATGCTTGACCAGTTAAGCGAATGAAATTAATTAGAAACCACCTTCCTTTGGGCCCAGTCATCCCTGAACTGCATTCCTAGACACTAATCAAATTGACTAATCCTAACTTGGTTCAACTCTTAGGGTTCCTTATCCTATTGAGCTCGAGTTCCTAGGGCTGATGTCTAATTAATTTTAAAATTAAAGGCTTAGGTCAATGCAGGATGCTGGTTGGTTGGTTGTGGGCCAAGAAAGGGTGATCAAATCCCCACCTTATCTTATTTAATTGGGTATTGCCCTTAATTTGATTTAATATGATATGCAAAAAAAATTTTAATCAAAGAATTCTATGCAATTTAAACTAGATACATGCAACTAATTGAATTCTGAAAGGTTTACCTTACATCCAGCAATCACCAGAAAAAAAAAAAAAAACTAATATGATGCATGCTCTAAGCAGTTAGGATTTTTAATCTTATCATGAGACTTTTAATTAGATTTAAATGGATATTATTTTAAATTAATTTAAAAATAAAATAAATAAATAAATAAAAAGAAAAAAACACTAAAGTTAGGATTGATCTCACCAAGATTAGATGCTTTCTTCCTTTCTTTTTTTTTCTATAAAATAAATAAATAAAAAGTTAGTAAGCAATATTTAAAAAAATATTTATAATTAATTTATAAAAAAAATCAAAGAAATCAAAAAAAAATAGCATCTACTCCTTCCTCGGCAATGACGCCAAAAAATTTGATAGGAATGAGATGTTGTCGTTAAGACACCGTGTTTATCAGTTTAATCCAACTTCTTAAAATAATTAAAAATCCATGGATAGCAGTGAGTCGAGTCGAATCCATAAGGAAGATAGTATTTTTAGATTTGAAATCTTTGATTTTACAAAAGAAAAAGAAAAGAGAAGAGTTTTGGGATCAAATGTTAAGTCGAAAAAAAAAAAGAAAATTAAAAGATGTAGAAATTTAAACTTGGTACTAAGATTTACTAGTTAGATCTTAGCATCTACTTGCAATAAAATAAAAAATAATAATTAAAGTATAGAAATTAAATTATAATAAAAATAAAGAGCATGAAATTAAAGAGCATAAAAATAAATATTGCATTAAAAAGTTTATAATTTAAATACATAAAATAAAAAAGATAAAATAGACTGATCTCTAATCTTAGATTGGCATTAGTGGAAAGATGGTGTAGAAGCCTAGCTCTTCTTCTCAGCACCCATTGCTTTGAAGCAGCCATTAACCCATAGCCTAGCTTCATCCTGTACCAAAGCTTCACCTTGATTTGAGATATTTGTTTTGAAGGCCTAGGGGTCCTTAAATAGATGTTGGAGGGCTGGAGCATTTTTTTCTGGGCAATGTGGGATTTTTTAATCATGAAAATAGGAAGAAATCTGAGTGAAATTTGGATTAAAATAGCCCCTAAACAAATTTTGTTGAATTCTTTTAATTTTGGCCATCAGATGGTGATCCGATGCTTCCAAAAATACCAAAAATGGACGTCTAATGCCCAGATCAAGTCAGATTAAATTCTGACCATTGGATCACGCTTGATGGAGGAAATTAGGTCGTTGATCATGCGCCTGAGAGTTTGATAACCATTGGGAGCTTTCTTGACCAACAAATCGAAGCTGGAATCAAGCACTGGAATAAACCAAATCAAAGTTGGAATAATCTGATGGTGATCCGAGTGAAATCAGAAACCAAATCAGAGTTGGAATAAACCTTGACTTCCAATCTTGACTGCAAGCAACCACCACCGCACGATCGTGCATTTACTATTCCCATAGACTGCGTGAACGGGCCGCACTACACACTGCAACCAATTAGGATTCCTATCACCAAGTGAAAAGACCAGATTGCCCTATGAACCATAATGGATTTTCTGTAAACCCTTTAAGGGTCTAGGTCCACCATGTGGCAAGCTTTGATTCACCCGTTTTTGCTGAGCTGGTAGTTCACACTATGCTGTAGACCGACGGGTGGCTTCTGGGCTTGAGTTGGCTAGCATGGCTAGCTTGGCACACCAGCTTGGTCGGCTTAGCTCGGCGTGTTTGGACGTGCCGACTGCTGCGGCATGGCGGCTTGAGCCGGCTAAGCCGTATATTATTTTTCATTTAATTTATTTTATTTTATTTTTTTAGAAATTCATATCTTTTTCATTTTAGCTTCATTTTGCCTGAAACTTATTTTGTTATGATAAAAAAAATAAGCTCTTTCTATTGATATTAAAATTTTATTTTTTTTATTTTTATTATTTTTTAATTAATTTTTTAATTAGTAAAAATATAAATTTCTTAAAAATATGTATCAATTAATTATTAATTCTTAAAAATAAGCATAAATTAATTGATAAATTGATGCTTTTATAGGTAAATTTATGATGCTTATTAGTAGCACCCTCTATTGATGGTCTAGTCCTGTTCTACTACAATAGTACTAGCGCCATTGCTCAAGCAAAGGAATCGAAGGCACACTAGCGAACAAAGCATATTCTGCACTGCTTTCATTTGATCCATGAGATCATGGATCGTGGTGATGTCAACCTTTAGAAGATTGATGAGAAGAAGAACCTAGCTGACCCCTTCACTAAAGCTCTGGCATTCAAGGAATTCAACAACCATAAATCGAAGATGGATATTAGATACTATACCGAGTGGCTTTAGGATAAGTGGGAGTTGTTGGAAATTATATTCTAAAGCTAATCATCAATCTGTTGATGGTTGAAATATTGTAATTGATTTATTAATTAGTAAAAAATATTTTGGCATCTTTTTTCATCATAAGTTTACATCTTCTAATGAACTCCATTATTGTTATGAAATCCTAAGGACTATTTAGTTTTGATAAAGAGAGAATTTATTGATTAGTCCTTAAATTTGTTCACGACCAAATGATAGGCTATTCATTAGGACAACAGCATGTATCAAGCATAGATCGCTATATGTCATATAGGTTGGTTATCCTCTTAACCAAATTATGTAGAGACACTGGTATGGCATACAGGTGAGATATATGGGTACATCATCATTGAACGTGACCAACTTCAGAGCATTCTACTATCAAGAATATCTCTGATGGGATATAAGTATAAGTATCCCTTAGATCTGAGATCACCTCAGTGACTTGCAAGCAACTCACTGTGCTTTGGTACCGAACTAACTAAATTTTTAATTCAACAATGAAAAACTTCTGGGCATAGTCAAGTACTTGTGAAGTTGGAGTATGATCAAGATGGAATTGACCACTCCAAGAGTTGGAGAAGAATGTATCATTGTATTTCAATATAGCAAAATCTTGGCTAGGATAATCTATCGAATGGATTTGATATTTTTAAATATAATGTGGACAATCTGATCAAAGTTGATAGTTGAACTCTGAGGCATCCTATGAGCATTATAGTCAATGGGATGAATTATATGGAAATAATATCCATATAGATTCTAAGGATGGTATTCTAAACCTTCAACCTATCCAACTGTCGGGTATCATTACTAGATGGTCATTTTGATTGGTATAGAAATTTACTCCTATGCTACTGACTTAAGTTTAAATCTATGAGGTCACACACATTAGAACTTATGATCTGATCGGATGGTTGATCAATGATTAAGAATCGTTCTAGGGTTAAACAATCAATACAATTGATGTTTGACCTAGTGCAAGTATTACAGGAGGATCGATTAGCAATTGGATTGCTAATTGGATAAATTTGGTTAAACCAATAGGCTAAGATTAAGTCTAATTAAATATAATTTAATTAGATTTGGTTTGGGCTTGATTGGATCAAGTCTAATTTATTTATTGGATAAGCCAAGTGCAAGGAAGAACTAGTCCCAGTCTAACTAGGACTCGGATTAATCCAATTTTTTAATTTGATTAAAAAGTAAATTAAATTTAAATTTAATTTAATCTAATTTAATTAAGTTTTTAAATGGGTTAGGGCTTTATTTAATTGGGTTGGTTTAATCTTGATTTTATTTGGTTAAAAGATCTTGGTTGACCAAGTCAAAATAGGAGTCCTAGTGCGACTAGGACTTCCTATCTCCTTGCGCCACCCTGGTCCCAACACCCCCCATACCTATTTTTTAGATGTTTTTTGTGGAAAATCCTTTTCTTCCTGATTTTCATGCCCCTTCTCATCCTCCATGTCAAATTTGAAAGTCAGGTGGAAGACCAAGTCAAAGGAGGAATTGGTTTTGCTTAGGATTCTATGAGATAGAATCCTTGTTGACCAAAACATCTTCCCTTGAGTGCCACTCTTTTTTTTAATTAATTCTTATCTTATTCTATAAAAATAATTTTCTTTTTTATGCACCCTCCCTTGCTGGTCCACGCCAAAAATTATGGAGGAGGCACCCAAGAGTTGGGCACCCTAACAACTTCCCATGTTTGGATATTCCTAGTCCAAAAATTTGACCTAACTTGGACTCTTCTTTTCCCCTATTTATTGGACGAATTTTATTCTGATTTTTTCATAGAATATAGAGCATTGGGAGTAGTTTGGAGTGTTCAAAAATTGGAAGAAGAGGGTCCTTAGGCATGGGTGTTCCATAGGCACCAAACTAGGTGTCTAGGTGAGAGAAAAGATAAGAAGAAGAGGGTCTTCTTCTAGGGCAATTTTATTTTCAATCTCTCCTCCTTTCTTTTGAGTTTATTTGAGAGAGTCTCAAATTAGCAAACTCTTATCTTCCTTCTCATATTTTGGAGAGTCCAAATTTTGAAGAAGAAAGCTTTGGATCGATTGTCGAAGAAGGATCAGCACAGTACTAGCATGCTGTGCTGATTTTCTGCAACGAACATCAGATCAAAGATCGTAGGCTCGTGTGGATGACTCCTAGAGGTTGGATGTGTGTGCGGCTCATGACTTCATCTTCAAGCTTGTATCAGCAAGTTAGAACATCTAAACTTGCTCAGGTAATATATCTGATCTATAAACTTCATACCTTTATTTGATGTAGTGTAGATCTAAGTTAATTTAATCAACCTTTATTCTTTTTTATTTAATTTTAATTTTTGATTTAATATCATGTATTGATCATGTAATAGATATGAGATCTAAATATTTACATGATTATTTAAATAACTTTTAGATTTATTTAAGTCTTTCGTTGCAAGATCTTGAAAAAATTTCAAGATCTACCTATGAAACCCTAGATATGGTTCCATCAATTGGGTTCTTCTATCTTGAGTCCCGACAGGATTAGGATTAAGATAAACTCATCAAACCCAATATCTGTCATATGAATTAATCATTTGATTCGAGTCCTAAGTGAAACCCATTATAGAAACTCTTTCTATCATCTTCACTCTGCCATGGCCATAGTCTTATGGACTCGATTCTCATGATCATCATAGGACTACTCCTCATCTACCGAGGTAGATAGATCTCTTATTGGAGTAATTCAATTCCTATAATAAATGTACTATAGCCAACATACACCTCAGAATTTTGAATAACTAGGAGATCGAGTTATGGTGTAGTCAAACTACAACACCCTCAAGATGAATTATCGATGCACCTCAGGTCAAAGAACCAGACACACTACTGCAATATCGAGCTAGTCATCGATGAGAAGGTAGACTTTCTTATGAATGCTCGAGGTGGTCACACTTAATATCCTTATTCTTTAACAAGTATCTGTACTCTTGCTTCAGTGTCTTTTCACGATAGACTCAAGACTCATCTACTCAAAGAAAACAATCGTACACCAACCTTTCAGATCAATCACCATCCTCGGGATGATCCTATAGTCGAAAGTAGTTTATGAGTTAATTACAAAAATTTATATCTTAAATTTTTAACTCTTTGAAAATATGAATTGTCATTACCATTAACTCAAAGGATGTATCATGTATACTTTAAATACACACTATGATAAAAAAAAATAATTTTTTTATTAATTTATAATCAAAATTATAAAATTGCTCTTAGAAGTGTATTACAAGTCTTAGCCAATCTGATATCTAGGGCATACATCTAACATCAATAGTTAGGTTCCATTAATTTATCATTGTCTAACAATGATCGGAGTGATAGGAGAGTGGCCATTTCTTCATTAAGAAAAACCAAACTAAATTAGTATATGAATTAATAATCCTAAAGACTTGAACTTTAGTCTAAAGATCCTCCCACTATTTTATACGAACCAGTAGCCTCTACCTCTAATTTGAGGAATTACATTAATTTCTTAGTAGGTACTAGAATCCACACAGACTATACAATAGCTCAACTTTGGTTGGTCAACCAATGTGCATCTATGGGTAGGTTCAAAATCAATTATTTCTCTAAACAACTTTTAAAATTTTAATTTTATCCCGAGAATCTAATCAGTAGGCTTTGGCCTCCACTGAAAAGATCTGGTTAGGTCCTGCCATTAACATGACCATATCTGGTGTATCTGACTAACGAATGATCTGGCCCAACTTTGGTCAGTCAACATGACCACCATTAGAAGGACACGATCAAATCATCATATTATTAATGATAAATCTATTAGTCAATAAGCACTAGGCCTTTGGGCCTCTAATGATTATTAAACTAATGGACTCATTATCACTCAACATAATGTAAGGCTATGAACTAGTAATCATTATAACTATTTCATTTTTAAAGACCTAATAATTTTAGAGGATTTGGTTAACTCATTTTAAAGAGAATTAACCAGTAATTTCAATACTTTCACTGACTTTACCAAGTCAGATCCAAAAAGGACCCAATTAAAGTTGGCATTAGGAGCACCTAAATTAGTCATACTGATTTACCTAATTAATATGGGTGAGCCCAAATCATCATGTAATCTAATCAAAATCTAACTGATCAAGATGGCCAGGTAAGTGAGATCAGTGGAAGGGATATGCCATTAACTCATCAAAGATCAAATCAATGCGAGTAGCTTTCAATTAAAAATCATTGGTCTGGACTGCCAGACTTATCTTAAATACCATTTGATTCATTAGTTTCTATTTGACCAATCTTGTAATTTTGGATTCGGTCGCGTAGCCATGAATTAAGTCCATTTGATCCCCATTAAAGGCATTGTGAGCTCAAAAGTGGCACTCCCAAGTCTTGAAAATATGAGAAGATAGGTCATGAAAAGATGAGAGCGAGTTAGAAGAAGAATCAATCTCAATAATAAAGTTCAAAAATTAGGCCGGCTCACTCTAAGACTGAGCCGGCTTAGTTGGAAACTGGGTCGGCTCAGTCCAGGACTCGGTCGGCTATGTCTTAGAGAAAAATTCAGATAGAGGGCAATATTTTTGGACTGTTGGCATGATATATAATTGGGTCGGCTCAGACTGAGACTAAGCCAACCTAGTCGCAGGTTAGCCGGCTCAGTCTAAAACTTGGCTGGCTTAGTTTTTGTAGGTTATTATTTTGTATACGTGGGTTATTTGGGTTTGAAGAGTTTTTCTATGAGCTTGGGCTTGACCCTTTGTAAAGTATATATACTAAAAATAGGTCAAGGTTGTTATGGTGCTAAAATATACTGAATAAAAGCTTTTTTCTTTCAAAAATCTCTTCTTCTTTTCTTCTCTATTTCTTGATTTATTTGATCGTACTTTCATAGAGATCTCTATGAAGTACTTTCTTGATTGCTTGGCTAATCATCGATAGCCATGCCGATCCATATGGGAAGAGTGCATATTCCCAACATTTGGTATCAGAGGGGTGTTGCATGGAAGAAAGAAAGACACGTAGGATTTACTACTTCCAGGATCTGTTGCACCAAATTTTATCCTAAAACTTTTAGTTTATTTTGTGGTTGTCTCTAGATTGAGATGGAGATTGTTTACATAGAGGAATTGTGATATAGAAGTTTGGAAAGAGGATCTAGGGCTAGTTAGATCTTTTGTGAAGGATAGTTTTACTGATGTGTGATCATGAAGGATGTTAGAGATCTGTTCTTGACTTGTTTGAAGTCATGAATCAAGTGGATTCAAGGTAGATTTTGAGAAGTTCGACGGTAAGAAAAACTTTATCCTATGGCAGCAAAGTGTAAAGGATTTATTGGTTCAACAGAGGATCTACAAGGTCTTGACAAAAGAAAGATTGAAAAAGATCAGTGCTGAGGAATGGGAAGAGCTGAAGGAAATTGCTTTTAGCATAATTTGGATGTACTTAGCCGATCAGGTTTTGCCCGAGGTTTGCATAGAGACTATGGCAAAGGGGCTCTGGGAGAGACTGGAGAACACATACATGGGGAACAACATGATGAACAAGCTATGGTTGAAGAAACAGTTGTATAGTTTGAGGATGCCCGAAGGTGGAGATCTTGTTGCACATATCCAAAGGTTCAATCAGGTGTATTTTGAGATGATGAGTTTGGATGTGAAGATCGATGAGGAAAATTAGGCACTGCTACTATTATGTTCTCTCCCAGGTTCGTATGATGGTCTCATAACAACTCTAGTTTATGGGAAGGAGATCTTAAACTATGAAGAGATTGTTGGTATGCTCAGATCAAATGAGCAAAGGAAGAAGATCTGCAAGGGAGATCCTAAGTCTAAGATCTTAGCTGTGAACGAACGATAGGGAAGATCAAAGGAGAAGACAAGAGGAAAATCCAAGGACAGTGATAAGTGGTAAAAATATACTAATAAAAATATTAAATTATAAAATAAATTAAACTATTTTATTAGAAATTGATATTTTTATTAATCTTATGCAGGAAAGAAGGCCACCAGTGTAAAGATCTTATTTTTCTGGTTCTGATGAAAAAAATTTCAAGCAAAACAGACTTCAAACGAGCCCAGAATCGAATTTCAAAAAAAAAAAAAAAAATCACCGACACAACGCTAACGTCAGGATGATGTCAGCATTTTTCACAACGCACGGTGGACCACCTGAAGGGTATTTCAGAAATTGCACAGCAAAAGGCGCGCTCTGATTGGCTGAAGAATGCGGCGGTCCATGCAACACCGGGCTCGCGCATGGTTCACGGAGGGCAATTTGGGAATTCTGGCTGATCCAACTGGCGATTTTCACTGAAGCTTGATCGGACGATCGAAATGAAGGCGTTGATGGATGGCATCCATAGCTCTTGATCGAGATCCAACGGCTGATATTCATCCCAACGTTAAACAATAGATCATAAGGCTTCTTTCAATGCGATCGGACGGTCCAGATTTGATCCAACGGTTGATCCAACGGCTGATATTAAATCCGACTTCATCTGGGCTATTTTAAGGGATTTTTGAGTGATTTTTGGATCGTTTGATCAAGATCTAATGAGCAGAATTACCCAGATCCTAATTTGAGTTATTTTGGGAGTCTAAAACCTAATTTTGATGGATTTTGGGGGAAATCAAACTCTTATTCTATAAAAAACCAGTGTTGTCGTGAAAAAGAAGAGGAATCAGAGAGAGACGGGGAGAAAGAGAGAGAGGGAGACAAAGAGAGAGAGAGAGAGAAAGAAAGAGGAGAGAGATAGAAAAAAAAGTGATTTGTGAGAAAATCAAAAAAGGGTTTTTGATTTTTCTTCGACGATCAAGACATCGATCAAGGAGCCTCTTCTTCTTCGCCAAGTTCTCCACATCAAGAGCAGCAGACAATCAATTTCAACAATCAAACAGTCTAATTTCTCTATGCTTTTTATTTTATTTGCTATTTTTGAACTTGTTATCATGAACTAAATTTTCTTTTACTAAGGCTAAGGTGTAGCCACTCTTTTGATGCAATATTCAGTATGATTTATTTTTAAATTTTATTCATGAGGAGTATATAAATCTGATCTTAATGCTTTTAGATTACTGGCCATCTTCTAATTGATCTGATGAACATAGATGTTACGGACCAAGTACATCTATGTTAATGCTTCTTGATTATATACCTTGTATTATGAATCAAATTAGAATTCATATGCATGCGGGAATTTTAGTGCGCTTTGGATGCAGCGTATTTTAATTAGAGGGTTTCACAAAACCTAATGCATTAATATTTATTTAAATTACACCTGGACCAAAGGATAATTAATAAATATTAATAGTTTTGCTATGCCTGGACCAAAGGATAGTGAATAAATTAGGAGACTCCACCGTCACATGAAATAAAATTAATCTAAAAATCTGAATATTGTATTGACTGAGTTGGTGAACCGATTGCCTTAGTAATCCATTGCTCTTGAGTTTAAAACCCTAATAATTTACACTCTCTCTATTTAATTAAAAACTTTTAATTATTTTTTTTTATTTTCTTTAATTTCTTATTCTCATAAATCGATCTTCTAAATAAAGCATAGGAAAGAGCTTTTCAGTACTTATTTTTCAATCCTCTAGGGATGATACTCTACTCATTCACTTTATTACTTGATCGACTGGTGCACTTGCCATAGCTATAAATTAGCACGCATCAAGTTTTTGGCACCGTTGCCGGGGATTGTGTCTAAAATAATATTAAAATTTTGATCCTAGCTTTACTTTAAAAATTTATTTTTAATTTTTATTATTTAAAAAAAAAAATTTTAGTGCATGACACGTACTGGACATAGTAACTTACTACCTTTAGATCCAGAAATTGAAAGAACCATTAGAAGACTACAACAAGAGAGAAACATGGCAGCTGAAGATCCTAACGACATCAATCTAGGATTGGATATGGCGACTGAAGGACAGCATGAAGCTATTCGACCAGTACATCATCCATTAAATGATTACATCACACCATCTATAGCCGATGCAGCTTCGAGCATCAGGAGACCGCCTGTACGAGCAAACAACTTTCGAAATAAAATCGACGATGATCCAGATGATTCAATCAACTATCCAATTCAGTGGACACGTGCATGATGATCCGAATGCCCATATTTCTAATTTTCTTGAACTTTGTGATACTTTTAAAATTAATGGGGTGTCGGATGATGCTATTAGATTAAGGTTATTTCCTTTCTCTTTATGGGACAAAGCTAAAGAGTTGGCTTCATTCTCTTCCTGCAGGTTCTATCACAACTTGGGATGTCCTAGCCCAAAAATTCTTAGCCAAGTACTTTCCACCTTCCAAGACTGCCTAAGATGCGCAATGATATCACTTCTTTTATGCAGATGGACATGGAGACACTATATGAGGCTTGGGAGCATTTCAAGGAACTGCTGAGGAGATGTCCACATCATCAACTATCCGTATGGCTTCAGGTACAAACTTTCTATAATGGTTTATCTCCTACTAATCGATTCTATGATTGATGCAGCAGCAGGAGGAACCATTAATCAAAAAATGGAGGAAGAAGCCTTCGATCTGATCGATGAGATGGCATCAAATAGCTATCAATGGCAGACAGAAGCGCATGATGCCAAAAAGACTAGCAGCTGTGCAGGGAGTAGATTGCGTGCCAACCTTACTAGCTGAAATTGCAGCCCTTAGAGCCGAAGTCAACAACTTAAAGGGAACAGCTATGCATGTTCAGAGCATTACTTGTGACCTATGTGGAGGAGGACACGATACGAGCAATTGCCAGACAGGTAATCCTTTTGCTAAAACAACTGATACAGCTAATTATATTGGTAATTTTTTCAGGCCGCAACAAAACAATCCCTACTCCAACACATACAATCAAGGGTGGAGGCAGCACCCAAATTTCTCATGGAGCAATCAAAATGCAGCACAACAGCCACCCCCGGGATTCCAAGTACCTGAAAAGAAGTCCAACATGGAAGAGCTGATGGTCAAATTTATGCAAAACCAAGAAGCAACTATAAAAAATTTGGAAGCCAAACTTAGGCAGGACCAAACAGCAGCAATTCGAAACTTGGAGATGCAAATAGGTCAAATGGCTAAGATAATCTCCGAGAGACCTCAGGGATCCTTGCCCAGCAACACGAAGACAAATCCAAGGGAGCAAGTCAATGCTATCACCCTAAGAAGTGGTACAAAGCTGGAGGAGCCACATCAGAAGAAAGAGACTGAAGAGCCAACTACAAATAAGGAACCATCAACTAAAATTCATCAGTCACCAAAACAACCAGCAGATGGATGGTCTTCCAGGTATACGATTTGCTGATCCAAATGTGAAGCCCTACGTGCCGCCACTACCATTTCCAGAGAGACAAATACAGCATCCAGATAAGAAATTTTCTAACTTTTTCAAAATTTTAAAGAATTTACATATTAATATTCCTTTTGTAGATGCTATTACTCAAATGCCCAGGTATGCCAAGTTTCTCAAAGAAATCCTTAACAAATAAGAAAAAGCTGAAGGAGCATGAGAGAATAAATTTGAATGAAGAAT
>QRFJ01000840.1:306372-331230 GCA_006176705.1 Cocos nucifera | reverse complement strand
AGAAGTTAAAAGATCCAGGGAGTTTTACTATCCCCTGCATTATTGGTGATTGTAGTTTTGATAAAGTTTTATGTGATTTAGGAGCAAGCATTAATCTCATGCCTTTTTCTATTTTCAGGAAAGCTGGGTCTAGGAGAACCAAAGCCTACCACTATTACTCTTCAATTAGCCGATAGATCCATTAAATATCCAAGAGGTATAGTGGAGGATGTCTTGGTAAAGGTAAACAAGTTTATTTTTCCTGTTGATTTTATTGTTCTTGATATGGAAGAAGATTATGATGTACCCCTTATTTTAGGGAGACCCTTTTTAGCTACTGGAGGAGCTTTAATAGATGTTCAACAAGAAAAATTAATTCTTAGAGTCCAAGATGAACAAGTTACTTTTAATGTTTTCAAAGATACTAAACATCCTGATGATAATCAAACTTATTTTCTAATTGATATTATTGACAATCCATTATATGAGAATTCTGTAGAAAATAGGTTTGAGACTATAAAAGCGAGCAATGTCAAATTGAAAGAAGACTCGATCAAACATGAAAGTATTCCAATTGAAGTGGCACCGGATTGATCCACTTTAGAACTCAAAGAAAGTCAAGCTGAAGACTATAAATCAGAACTACTAGATAGGTTGTTTCTTTTCTTTTTAGTTTTGATCATTTTTCTTTTCTTTTATTTTTCAGTAATTTGTTGTTGCTCTTTTACTGCTCTGGTGTGTATTTTCAATTTTGCAGAAAAATCAATGAGAACTCAAGCAAAATTTCAAAGCTCCAAAGAACCAGACTGAACAAAATCAGGTGTATTCCTTCCTATCCTTTATTACATCCTTTATTTTTCTTTCTCCTTTAAGACAATGTAGAATAATTATATATAAAAAAAAAAAAACCCATGTGTCAAGAAGAAAATCTTGAGCAAGATAAACTGGATAAGTGATAAAAGATAGAATTATTTGCTAATGAATGTAATGAGTTAAAGAAGTAGATTAGTTGGTCAACTTTTAGCAGCCTACTTAGGTCATTAAAAGATTATTAGCACTTTTTATTGCACATGCACACTAACAAGGCAAAGTAGGTATTGATTATAAGGCCAACTGAGGATTCAATTATCACTAAAAATTGATAATTAATATACATTCTAATCAAAGAAACTTGAATTTAAGGAAAGAGCTACCTGCCTATAAATAAAGTGCAAAAGATAGAGTATATGTGGATTGCCCAAAGCCTAGTAACTGGGTCTCTGCACCTAGGTCAAGTGTGAAAATTCACGTAAAATGGTGAAGGAAAGGCCAGGATGCTCAGCACAGTAAAAAAAAAAAAAAAAAGAAAAAAAGAAAAGGCAGTGTGAAAGCTACCTTAATTCATGAGTATAAAATTGAGAATGTATAGAAAATTGACCAAAATAGGTGATAAGAGAGGATACTTTTGTTCTTTTAATTTAATACTGAAATGCTAAAGTTAGTCATCACGAACACAAGTGCTATAGATCTTTGATGTACTCTAAGAAAGTTTTTAATTGTATTGACTGAAAAATTTGCTTCTGAAGCTCAATGCTTAGTTAGCAGTATTTTCTAAACTTTTTGACCTTTAATCCTAGATTTTATCTTTGTGATGGATAATCTTATTGAAATATGGTATTAAATAAAACATTGCTAAGGGACTAGCAATGACTAAGTTGGGGGGTGTGATAAGTGGTAAAAATATACTAATAAAAGTATTAAATTATAAAATAAATTAATCTATTTTATTAGAAATTGATACTTTTTATTAATCTTATGTAGGAAAGAAGGCCACCAATGTGAAGATCTTATTTTTTTGGTTCAGATGAAAAAAATTTCAGGCAAAACGGACTTCAAACGAGCCCAGAATTGAATTTCAAAAAAAAAAAAAAAAACCGACGCAACGCTGACGTCAGGATGACGTCAGCATTTTTCGCGGCGCACGGTGGACCATCTGAAGGGTATTTTGGGAATTTCACAGCAAAAGGCGCGCTCTGATTGGCTGAAGAATGCGGCGGTCCATGCAACACCGGGCTCGCGCATGGTCCATGGAGGGCAATTTGGGAATTCTTGGCTGATCCAACGGGCGATTTTCACTGAAGCTTGATCGGACGGTCGAAAAGAAGGCGCTGATGGATGGCATCCGCAGCTCCCGATCGAGATCCAACGGCTGAGATTCATCCCGACGTTAAACTAAAGATCTGAAGGCTTCTTTCAACGCGATCGGATGGCCCAGATTCGATCCAACGGTTGATCCAATGGCTGATATTAAATCCGACTTGATCTGGGTTATTTTAAGGGGTTTTTGAGTGATTTTTGGACCGTTTGATCAACATCTAACGGGCAGAATTACCCAGATCCTAATTTGAGTTATTTTGGGAGTCTTAAACCTAATTTTTGATGGATTTTGGGGGAAATCAAACTCTTTATCTATAAAAAACCTAGTGTTGTCGTGAAAAAAAAGAAGAGAGAGACAAAGAGAGAGACGGAGAGAAAGAGAGAGAGGGAGAAAAGAGAGAGAGAGAGAGAAAGAAAGAGGAGAGAGGTAGAAAAAAAAGTGATTTGTGAGAAAATCAAAAAAGGATTTTTGATTTTTCTTCGACGATCAAGACATCGATCAAGGAGCCTCTTCTTCTTCGCCAAGTTCTCCACATCAAGAGCAGCAGACAATCAATTTCAGCAATCAAACAGTCTAATTTCTCTATGCTTTTTATTTTATTTGCTATTTTTGAACTTTGTTATCATGAACTAAATTTTATTTTACTAAGGCTAAGGTGTAGCCACTCTTTTGATGCAATATTCAGTATGATTTATTTTTAAATTTTATTCATGAGGAGTATATAAATCTGATCTTAATGCTTTTAGATTACTGGCCATCTTCTAATTGATCTGATGAACATAGATGTTACGGACCAAGTACATCTATGTTAATGCTTCTTGATTATATACCTTGTATTATGAATCAAATTAGAATTCATATGCATGCGGAAATTTTAGTGCGCTTTGGACGTGCAGCGTATTTTAATTAGAGGGTTTCACAAAACCTAATGCATTAATATTTATTTAAATTACACCTGGACCAAAGGATAATTAATAAATATTAATAGTTTTGCTATGCCTGGACCAAAGGGTAGTGAATAAATTAGGAGACTCCACCGTCACATGAAATAAAATTAATCTAAAAATCTGAATATTGTATTGACTGAGTTGGTGAACCGATTGCCTTAGTAATCCATTGCTCTTGAATTTAAAACCCTAATAATTTACACTCTCTCTATTTAATTAAAAACTTTTAGTTATTTTTTTTATTTTTTTTAATTTCTTATTCTCATAAATCGATCTTCTAAATAAAGTATAGGAAAAAGACTTTTCAGTACTTATTTTTCAATCCTCTAGGGACGATACTCTACTCATTCACTTTATAACTTGATCGACTGGTGCACTTGCCATAGCTATAAATTAGCATGCATCAGGCAGGTCAAAGTCTCACGATCAGAGAAAAATGATATTGAAATATTATAAATGTCATCAGCCTAAACACCTCAGAAGAGATTGTCCCCTTTTGAGATCAAAAAAAAGGAAGGCCAGCAAGAAAGATGATATAGCTTCTATGAGCAGTAGAGAAGACCTACTAATTGTATCAGATGGATCCATAGAGTGCAATACTATGTGGATATTAGATTTGGCATGCTCGCACCACTATACTTCTCATCGAGTGTGGTTTGCTACCTACCAGAATGTCGATGATGGAAGTGTCAGTCTTGGAGATGATCATCCATGCAAAGTTGCTAGAATTGGCTCTATCTATTAGATATATATGCCCTAGAAGCCAAAATTGGCTGACACTTGTAATACACTTCTAAGGGCAAAATTATAATTTTAACTATAAATAATAAAATGGATTATTTTCTATCACATATGTGTGTTTAGTGTCTGTGATACATCCCTTAAGTTAATGGTAATGATAATTCATATTTTCAAGAGTTGAAAATTTAAGACATGAATTTTCATTTATTAACTCATAAAATGCTTCTGACCATAGAATCATCATGAGGATAGTAATTGATTCGAAAGGTTAGTGTATAATCACTTCTTTGTAGTAGATGAGTCTTAAGTCTATGATGTAGAGATATTGGAGCGAGAGTACAGGGACTCGTTAGAGAATGAGGGCACTGAGTGTGACCACCTCGAGTAGTCATAAGGAAGTCTACCTTCTCATCAATGACTGACTTGATGCTGCAGTGGTGTATCTGGTTCTTTGATCTAAGGTACATCGACAGTTCACCTTGAGGGTGTTATAGTTTGACTACACCATGACTCGGTCTCCTAGTCATTCGAAACCCTGAGGTATATGTTGGCTATAGCATGTTCATTGTAGGAATTGGATTGCACCAAGATGAAATTTATCTACCTCGGTGGATGAGGAGCAGCCCTCAAGTCCATAAGCCCATGGCCATGGCAGAGAGTGTGAAATAATAGAAAGAGTTTTTATTAAGGTTCTCATGTGCCCATGTGTCATGCACTTATTGGAGAGAAGATAGGGGCTTGTCCTCTCTCTGAAAATTGGAAAGAAGGGGGCGTGCTAGGCGTGCGCCCATGGATAGGGACGCTGGAGTCCCATACGGATGGAACTCCAGGTTGCTTCTTGGTTTCTACTTAGGTGGCCTTTTGGTAACTACTTTGACCAGTCTTAGACGCCATCTAAGAATGAACTTATGGGTCTATCATCTAATTGGATCAGATGATGTCATCCCACCAATCAAATTTAGATCTAATTGCACAAAGCAACATGATTGGTCGAGGTGATGCAGCACTGCATGGTGCAGTAGAGTTTATAAAAAGACCCTATCTGTACCCACTTTTGAGAACTCCTCTTCCAAGCCGCGCCCTAAGGCTGCCTCTCTCCCTTCTCCATGCCACCATCTGGCCCTCTCTCTTCTCTCTATGCCCAAGAAAGTTGGGCCTTCAGATTAGTGCGAGTCAGGCAAGGAAAGGCTGACGAAAAAGGAAGAAGGCAGCACTGCTGTAGAGACGACGGGCGATCTTCAGAAGAAGTTTTGAAGATCCTCCAATTCAGGTCTAAATCTAATTTTTAAAGAAAAGAAAGAGAAGGAGGAGATCTCCAGATCCAGCCCGAGTGGATATCGGTAGAGGCCAGACACTTGCGTGGCTAGATCCAGGACCTCAGGGCTTCGACAGGATCATCAATGGGTAATCAGATTATCCAAAATCAAGGTAAAATTAATTCAAAATTAATTTAATTTTATTTTTTTAATTATCATATCATAAATCAGATCTGAAAAGTGTCAGATCTGATCTGGATCTAAGAGGTGATTTTTGAAATATGCCTCTCGATCCAATCAGATCTGAACGAACCTGACCCCAGGAAATCAGAATTTCTCTTCACTATCAGGGTGATGATGTATGACGGAATCATTTATACATTATCAAATGTCAAGCATGTATCAGAGTTGAAAAAGAATTTAATTTTTTTGGGCTACTTGGAGGAGCAAGGTTATGCTTTTAGTAGCTAGGCTTGGAGTGGATGTCTGAAAATTTTCGAAGGAGCTTTGGTGGTGATGAGAGGTAGAAGACTGAGCAACAATCTTTATAGAATGGAAGGCTCAGTGGTAAATGATAGTGCAGAGGTGCTAGCAGCAACACAGGAGGAGCAGATTTTATATTGGCTATGTCACTATTGGATGGATCATATAAGTGACCGTGGGCTCACCGAACTAAGTAGAAGAGGTATGATCACAGTCCTGAAGGAGGACACAGATCTTCGTGAGCCATGTATCTTTGGCAAACAGCATAGGATGAAGTTTACCAGAAGTACCAAGCGCAGCGAGGGAGTGCTAAATTTAGTGCACTCGGATGTGTGGGGACCAACTCCTGTATCAGCTAGAAGTGAAGCAAAATATTTTATTACTTTCATTGATGATTTCTTAAGAAAGGTATGGATTTATCTGATCAAAGAAAAATCAAAGGTATTTATCCGATTTAGAGCCTGGAGAGCTAAAGTAGAGAAGGAGTCAGGGAGACAGGTAAAGTATCTGAGGTTGGATAATGAAGAAAAGTATACTAGCCTAGAGTTTAAGAGGTACTGTGAGGAAAATGGCATCAAACGCTATTACACGGTAAGGATGACTCCCTATCATAATGGTGTCATGGGGAGGATGAACCGGACACTGACCGAGATGGCATGGAGTTTGAGGCTGTAGACATCACTTCCAAAGTCCTTTTAGGGTGATGTTCTAACTTTTTCTTATTTTCTTCTGAATAGGTCCTCTCATTATAAGCTGAATGGAGGCATTCTAGAAGAGGTCTAGAGTGGAAAGAAGATGGACCTTGGCCATCTGAAAATTTTTGTTTGCACAGCCTATGCATATGTGGAGGCAATCAAGATGAGCAAATTAGACCAAAAATCATAAAAGATGACATTCATAGAGTATGCATAAGGACTCAAGGGATACCTACTGTGGAATTCTAAGGCATAGAAGTTAGTGATCAGCTAGGATATTATCTTTGATGAGAAGAGCATCTTGAGGAGGTCTGAGATAGATGAAACTAGAGAAACAAAGATGAACAGCGGTGGCCAGTCAGAGAATGATGGCATGCAGGTTACATCCACTTATAGGAGTATTTCTGTTGAGGTGGAGCTGGGCAGAAAAGTATTATCTCAGATTGAAAATCAGCATGGAGGGTCGACAGTTCAGACAGATGTGCAGGAGCAACCACAGATACCAGGTAGAGATGTGCCAGTGGGAGTGGTTTTGCACAAGCCCCAGCATTCTATTAGAAGACTGGTCAGATATGGTATTGATGAGATTATCTCCTATATACTCATCACTGCTAATGGAGATCCAGAAAATTATACAGAGGCCATGGAGAGTGTGGATCATCATTCATAGATGCAGGCCATGATGGAACAGATGGAATCACTTAAGAAGAACGAACATGGCAGCTGGTGGATCTTTCGGAGGGTGCTCGACCTATTGGCCCAATGTGGGTGTTCATAAAGAAAGAAGCATTTTCAGAATAAGGTGGAGTCAGATTCAAAGCAAGGCTAGTAGCAAAGGGATACTCACAAAGGAAAGAAATTGACTATATAGAAATTTTCTCTCCTATGGTGCGTCATACATCTATTCAAGTTTTGCTGTCATTGGTGGCATAGCATAACATGGAATTGAAATAGATGGACGTGAAGATAACCTTCCTTCATGAGACATTGGAGGAAAGAATCTACATGAAGCAGCTAGATGGTTTCATGGACATGGGATAGGAAGAAAAGATGTGTTTACTTAGAAAGTCTTTGTATGGCTTGAAACAATCCCCTCGTCAGTGGTATCGAAGGTTTGATAGCTTTGTCTTGAGCCTGAGTTTCAGTAGATGTGAATATGATTGTTGTATCTACGTCAAGGATGTAGATGAGGAGGATGCTCTGTACCTATTATTATATGTATATGATATGCTCATAGTCAGTAGAAGCATGGATGCTGTGAATAGGTTGAAAAGAGCATTATCATCTAAATTTAAGATGAGAGATTTGGATCCAGCTGAGAAAATCCTTGGAATGGAGATTTGCAGAGATAGGTGCAAATGAGTGCTCCATTTGTCACAAGGAAAGTATATCCAGAAGGTTCTGGAGAGGTTTGGGATGGAGAAGGCCAAACCTACAGAGATGCCATTGTCGAGCCATATGTCTCTCTCCAAGTTACAGCACCCCTAGTCAGAAGAGTAGAGAGAGTATATGGAATGAGTCCATTATGCAAATGCTGTAGGCAGTGTGATGTACACTATGGTGTGCTGTAGACCAGATATAGCACATATTATGAGTATGGTTAGTAGATACATGGCTAACCATAGGAAGAAATACTGAAAAGCTTTGAAATTGATATTGAGATATCTGCATGGAATAAGGGATTATGGTTTGGTATTTGGTGGGCAGTCAAAAGAATTTGGAGAACAATCCGTGAAGATGTGTGAAGGTTCAGATCCTTTGAAAGGATTTGTTGACGCAAATTATGCTAGTGATCTTGATACAAGGAGGTCTACTACTGGATACCTCTTCTACGTATATGGTGGATCGGTGTCTTGAAGTTCAACCCTTCAGCCAATCACAGCCTTGTCTACCACAGAGGTTGAGTACATTAGGATAACGAAGGCTGCAAAGGAAGCACTTTGGCTTAGGAGGCTGATTGATGAGTTGGGGATGGAGCAGAGCAAGATTATACTATTTAGTGATAGTCAGAGTGCTTTGTTGTTGGCACAGAATCCAGTCTATCATGCATGCACAAAGCTTATAGACGTGAGGTACGATAGGATCAGAGAGTTGGTGGAGGAAGGTGAAGAACTGATGAAGGTTCATACTAAAGAGAATTAGTTTGATGCACTCATGAAGGTACTCCCCAGAGATAGCTTTCAGAGATGTATGGCATGGATCGGTCTATTGAGAAGAGATGAGTTCACAAGGACTTGGAAGCACCAAGGTAGAGAATGTGATCTTAAAAGTGGCACTTCCTGTTAGATATGTGTGCCCTAGAAGTCAGAATTGGCTAACACTTGTAACACACTTCTAAGGGCAAAATTATAATTTTGATTATAAATAATAAAATAGATTTTTTTTCTATCACAAATGTATATTTAGTGTCTGTGATACATTCCTTGAGTTAATGATAATGATGATTCATATTTTCAAGAGTTAAAAATTTAAGACATGATTTTTCATTTATTAACTCATAAAATGCTCTTGACCGTAGGATCATCATGAGGATGGTGATTGATCCAGAAGATTAGTGTACAATTGCTTCTTTATAGTAGATGAGTCTTGAGTCTACAGTGTAGAGACACCGGAGCGAGAGTATAGGCACTCGTTAGAGAATGAGGGCACTGAGCGTGACCACCTCGAGTAGTCATAAGAAAGTCTACCTTCTCATCGATGACTGACTCGAAGCTATAGTGGTGTGTCAGGTTCTGACCTAAGGTGCATCGGCAGTTCACCTTATGGGTGTTATAGTTTGACTACACCATGACTCAATTTTTTAGCCATTCAGAATCCTGAGGTGCATGTTGGCTATAGCATGTTCATTGTTGGAATTAGATTGCACCAAGAGGGAATCTATCTACCTTGGTAGAAGAGGAGCAGCCCTATGATGATCATGAGAATCAAGTCCATAAGTCCATGGCCATGGCAGAGAGTGAAATAATACAAAGAATTTCTATTAAGGTTTTTACATCGGACTTGAATCGAATAATTAAATCATATGATAGAAATTAGGGTTTGACGAGTTCATCTTAACCCTAATCTGATCGGGGCTCAAGATAGAAGAACTTAATCACATAGGTAGCTGCACCGAGAGGTTCATTTTTAGTTTTGATGGGTTGCCACCATATACTGCTAGGTGTCACTGGTGATTTTGGGAGTAATTAGAATGATTTAGATGATCGATCATTCTAGTTATTTGAATCAGAAGAATTCTGATCCATCGAAAGGAGTTTCGATGATGGCGATGATAGAGATCACGACATATCCCATTATCATACAGAACTAAATCTAATTGGATCACATAAATAAGGGTTTGGATCTGGATATCATCAATTAGACTAACCCAATTTAATTGATTTGAATAAGATTCAATTAGGTTCAAGGAAATCATGCTAGCACACGATTGAGCCTAACGTTCTCCTTTTTCTATCATTAAAAGTTATCTCGATTGAGCCAAATATATTTATGCTCACTCAGGTATCTTTACTTGGTCTGACTGGAACTTATCCAGATTAGAAAAGGGTTGTCCTAATTTATGACATAAATTTGAGACAATACCTATAATTTTCCATCACCTGCTAATTCTTGTCCTTTGACTTTGGTCAAACGTTGACCTTTGACCCTTGGACATCTGCCGATGTATCATGCACTTATTGGAGAGTAGATAGGGGCTCTGTCCCCTTACTGGAATTTTGGAAAGAAAGGGGGCGCACGCCTAGGATGGCATGTGCCCATGGATAGGGATGCCTAGAGTCCCATATGGATGGGACTTCCAGGTTACTTTTTGGATTCTCAATTAGGTGAGCCCTAAGACCTATAGACTTTGATCCAATCTTAGGCATGCCATCTAAGGATGAATTTATGGGGCTCTCATCTGATTGGATCAGATGATATCATCCCACCAATCAGATTTAGATCTGATTGTATGAAGCAACGTGATTGGTTGGGAATGATGTGGCACTGCATGGTCACAGTAGGGTCTATAAATAAAGACCTGTCTGTGCCCCAACTTTAAAGAGTTTCTTTCTCACTAGCCCATGCCCCAAGGCTGCCCTCTCCCTCCTCCATGCCATCCTCTTTTGATCCTCTCTCTCCTCTCACATGCCAAGGGAAAGTTGGACCTTCAATTTGGTGCGATCTCAAGGCAAGAAAAGGCTGACTGAGAAAGGAAGAAGGCAGCACTGCTGCAAAGACGACTAGTTGATCTTCAGAAAGAAGTTTTGAAAGATCCTCCAAATCAGATTCAGATCTAATTTTTGGAGAGGTGATAAAGAAGGAGAAGATCTTCAGATCCAGTCTGAGTGGATACCAGTAGAGGCCAGGCATTTGCATGGCTAGATCCAAAACCTCAGATAATCAGGAGGATCATCAAAGGATAATCAGATTACCCACAATCAAGGTATAATATTAAATTATATTTAATTAATTTAATTTTAATTTATTTATTAAAATCAGGTCATAAAATTAAATCTAAAATATCTCAGATCTGATTTAGATGCTTGAGAAAAGTTTTTTGAAAATATCTCTCTTGATCTGATCAGATCTGAATTTTTGAAATCTGATCTCGAGAAATCAGGATTTGAACGAACCTCATAGAAAAATCTTTTTTTTCTCCAACTGGTATCAGAGCCAGGTTCCAATAAAATTTATTTAGATCTAATTTTAATTTATTTTGATCAAATAAATAGTAAGATTTTAGATGTCACATGAGATATGATTAGATCTAAAATTAAAAAAATTAAAAAATTAAAATTAATATAGATCTATGGATCTAAGATGTATGAAAATATGCATGACTAGTTCTAAAAATAGAATAGTTCTATACATAGTCTTGCATAATCATTCAATTTTTATTTTGAATTAAATTATAATTTTTAGATCTATTTATTTATCTATTTTTTAATATTATAAATATTATAATAATATCTAAAAAATAGAAAAATAAAATTTATTTAATTTTATTAGATCATATGAGATATGATTGATTGCATGTTTAGACTAGTTGTAGAATAGTTCTACATAATTGTCTAGATCTAGAATTAAATTTTATTTGATGTGATCAATTTAAATCTTAATTTTTTAGATAATTATGAGATAATTTAGATCTAAAAAATATGCATGCATGATACATGAGATGTATACAAAATATGTATTTAATTAGATCAATTTTTTATATGAGATATATGATATAGATCTAACTAGTTTTGTAGATTAGTTGTATATTCTTGATTAAGGCATTCTCCTTGGTCCATCCGATCATAAGAATAAAGTAGGAGTTTAAAGATGCCCTCTCCTCCTCCATTCGATGGGATGTTCTTATGAATGTGTAGGGGTGCTGTGTGTTCATCCTTAATCAAAAATCAAAACTTACTTTCTGCAAAATCCTTAGATCCTGAAATCCTAGGATTTTATTTACATATTTTGTTTATGAATTCCTTAAACTTAATTAAGAATTAAGATTATGAAATATTAATTAGGTCTAAAATTGAGAATTTTAGATCTAAAGACATATTCATAATACTGGGTTCGGGCTTGGGTAGCTCAATTAGGTCTAAGCGGTTGATCAAACCGAATCAAGAGTTGGTTAGATGGGATCAACAATGCTTAAATTGACCAGCCTAATAGGATTAAGTCTGGGTCAAGATCGAGTCACGTGAAGTGATCGATCAAGCTAAGACCTAATTAGGCTCAGTGGTTAGAGTCTGGATTGTAGGCTAACCCGAATTGGTTCTGGCTCAACAATTTGGTGTCTAAGGTAAGTTTGGCAGATACGATCGACTGGTTTTTAATTGGGAGCTACTCGACTCGAATGCGTTCTTATCGAGTTAATGGCATATCCCTTCCACCAGATCTCACTTACCTGGCCATGTTTGTTGACTCAGTTCTGATCTGAGGTGGTCAATAATTCCGAGCTAACCCATGCCACTAGGTTAGTCATAATGGTTATGACTATGTCAAGTCTAGTTTAATGAGACCTAAATCAAATCTTTCTAAGAAAAGATTAAGTCTAAGGTCTTCCACCATTGTAGATGTGTGGCCCTTCCTGGGGTTGATTGTTCTCGGCTGGTTATAGTGGTTCAGTTGCACCAAAAAGATGTAACCATATCTATTAGGCATTGGATGCTATGGTTGGAGGATGAGTTGGGCTCAATATTTCAGGATACGGTGAGAGACTCAATTAGGAATCCAGTCTATGCAAATGAGGATCTGACTTAACTAAGGAGTGGATCAATATTTTGGATACGGTGAGAGAGTCAATTAGGAATCCAATCTATGCAAATGGTAGGTTTGACTTAATTAAGGAATGGATCAATATTTTGAGTACGGTGAGATTCATGAATTAGAGATCAAGTTTGGGTGCATCATGATTGGAGAATCATTGAACAAGAGTTGTTCACTCATTGGCTAACCCATCACCAATAACTATTAGGTGAGGTGATGAGTTAGTTGGTGGGACCGCACCATCCACTAGAAATCATTAATCATGAAGATTTTTGCATCTTTACAAAGGAAGTGTAGGGATCCGAGAAAATAGTTGGAGCTAATTTATTTAAAAATAAAATTTTTAAATAAATTGGTTAAGTCTTAATTACAATATCTAACTAGAAACTTTGACTCTCTATAGAAAAATATCGACGTCCAACCCATTAGCACGAATCCTGGACACCTATAGACTGACCAGACCAAATTACAAGGATTGACTCTAGAACATTAAAATCATTTTGGATTTTGAGAAGTTAACTCATGTATTGGACCAGGACCCTCCCACCTTACCAGCCCGTCCATCCACTGAAGAGAGAGCATCTCTGTATAAGTGGATAGATGAAGATAACAAGGCCAGATATTATATATTAGGCTCGATGTCTGATGAACTTCAGTGCCAATATGAAGATATCAAGACTGCTTGCCAATGTTGGCTCACCTACAAGAGATGTTTGGTGAACAGAGTCGTGCAACCAAGTATCTGTCACTAAATGACTTTTCAAGGCTAAGATGCATGATGGGCAATCAGTCCAAGATCATTGTCTGATGATGATCAAAGATTTGGAAGAGCTTGAGAAGCTCGGAGTGAAGTTAGACTTGGATCTACAGAATGACATAATTCAGCAATCATTGACTGATGTGTATGGATAGTTCATCATGAACTACCATATGCATAAACATCAAAATTCCTTGGCCGAACTTATGAATATACTAGTTACTACTGAGCTTTCCATGAAAGGTTCTAAAGGCTCAGTGCTTGCTATGGAATGGACTTCTTTCAAGAGAAAGTCTTTTGGAAAGAAGAAGAAGTCTGTGAAAATGCAAAAGGTGGAAGGAGGAAAGAAAAAAAAGGTAGAGCTGAAGAAGAAGGCCGTTGACAAAGAAAAGTATTTTCATTGCAACAATGATGGCCATTAGAAGTGAAACTGCCCTACTTACCTAGCCACCCTAAAGAAGGAGGTAGGTCCTTCTGGAGGTATGCTCGTTATTGAGTCTAACCTTACGATTTCTTCTACATCCAGTTGGGTGCCTGACTCTGGTCCTAGTGCTCACTTGTGCACTTCTACGCAGGGTCTTGAGGATAGCAGGAGACTGAGGGATGGTGAGATGATCCTGCACATCAGAAATGGAGCAAGAGTTGCTGCCATGGCCATGGGAACATACCATCTTCAACTATCATCTGATTTAGACCTAGTGTTAAAAGACTATTATTATGTACCTATAGCAAGCAGAAATTTGATTTTTGTTTCTTGCCTTGCTTTAGAAGGCTATGTAATTAGTTTTCTTAAGTATCATTATAACATTTTTTATGAAAGAAATAAAATTGCAAGTGGTTTTCTTATTAATGGTATTTATTAGTTACATGTTGATGTATCTATTTTTAATATCGAGCAAAATGTGAATACCATAAAATGACCTAGGGATAGTCCAAATGATAGGTATCTATGACACCTAAGACTAGATCATATAGCAGAAGATAGGGTTAACAAATTGGAAAAAATTGGGCTATTGAGTCGTTGACTTATGAGTCATATCTAATTTGTGAATCTTGTCTTCATGGCAAAATGACTAAACTCCCTTTCATAGGATATGGGGAAAGGGCCATGGATCTTCTTTCCCTAGTACATACCGATGTGTGCGGCCCATTTGATGTGCTGACTAGAGGCAACATTGTCTACTTCATAACCTTTACCGATGATGTATCTAGGTATGGATATCTGTATCATATGAGACACAAGTCTGAAGCTTTTGAAAAGTTTAAAGAATTCAGACATGAAGTAGAAAAGCAAATTGAAAAACCCATTAAGGTTCTTCGATCAGATCAAGGAGGTGAATACCTTAGTTGAGAATTTTTGAACTATCTCAAGAAAAATGGAATAGTCTCTTAATGGAGTCCACCTAGAATACCTCAACTCAATGGGGTTTCAGAATGGAGGAACCGAACCCTATTATATATGGTCTGATCCATGATGAGCTTCACAAACCTCCCTAATTTTCTTTAGGGACACTGTTTGTTAACTGTATTATACTTACTGAATAGGGTTCCTTCTAAAACTGTTCCTACCACACCATATGAGATATGGCATGGTAAGAAATCAAGTCTGAGTCATCTCAGAATTTGGGATTGTCCGGCTCATGTCAAAAGATAATAAGCGGACAAGTTAGACTTTAGGACCTTCAGAACTTGATTTATAGGATATCCTAAAGAGTCATTAGGATATTATTTCTATGTTCTAGAAGATCACGATATGATTGTGAATCGATATGCCATCTTTCTTGAAAAATAGTTTTTTCAAGATAGCAGCATTAGAAAGTAGATCAAGCTTGAGGAGAAAGTCTCACAAGAGCAACGAGCTAAGGATCAAATGGAACCAAATCAGGTTAAGCCAATCCATTCACTACCTCCTCCACCACATAGATTAGAGAGGATTTCTCATCCTCCTGAGAGGTACTTAGGTACTATTTCAGAGAAAGTAGAGAAAATATTCCTCGTAGGTAATGGGGTTCATGGTGATGATCCCAAAACCTATAATGAGGTGATATCGGATATTGACTCCAAGAAATAGTTAAAGGCAATGAAGTCAGAAATTGACTTGATGCACTCAAACCAAGTCTGGACCTTGGTAGATCTATCAGAAGGTGTAGTACCTATTGGATGTAAATAAATCTATAAGAGAAAGATTGGTGCAGACGAAAATATGGAGACATTTAAGCTAGATTAGTGGCAAAAGGTTATAGTTAGCGTGAAGGCATTAACTATCAGGATATCTTTTCGTCAGTAGCTATGCTAAAATCCATTCACACATTACTTGCTGTTGCAGCCTATTTCGATTATGAAATATGGCAAATGGATGTAAAAATGACATTCCTAAATGAATATCTTGAGAAAGATATCTATACAGAACAACCGCTAGATTTCACATCCAGTGATGATAATCATAAGTTATGCAAGCTGCAAAGGTCCATATATGGACTTAAGCATGCATTTTGGAGCTAGAATACTCATTTTAATAATGTAATCAAATTATTTGATTTCATCAAGAATGATGAGGAGCCATGTGTCTTCAAAAAGATCAATGGGAGTGATGTTGTCTTCCTCGTATTATACGTGGATGACATCCTCCTTATTGGAAATGATATTCCCATGTTGACCATAGTTAAAATATGGTTATCTAAAGAATTCTTCATGAAAGATCTTGGAGAAGCATCCTTTATTCTAAAAATTAAGGTCTATAGAGATAGACTGAATAGGATGCTAGGACTTTCACAAAAAATATACATAGAGGAAGTGCTAAAGAGGTTTAGCATGCAAAACTCTAAGAGGGATTTGGTACCCATCAGACATGGCATTCATTTTTTCAAATGGATGTGCCCTAGCACACCTGAGAAAATAGAATGCATGAGCAAGATCCCTTATGCTTTAGCAAAAGGGAGCCTCATGTATGCCATGTTATGTACACGATCTGATATAGCCCATGCTGTGAGTGTCATGAGCAAATATCAGTCGAATCCAGATGAAGAATACTGGACTTCTATGAAATATATCGTTAAGTACTTGAGAAGAACTAAAGATATGTTATTGGTTTTTGGTAATGGAGAACTCCAAGTCTAGGGGTATACAGACTCAGATTTCATGTTCGATGTAGATGATCAAAAATCAACATCTGGGAGTCTGTTTGTGTGCAATGGTGGAGCTATCAGTTGAAAAAGTTTTAAGCAGACAGTGATAGCAGATTCCACCATGGAAGCAGAACACATCACTGCATCAGAAGCTACAAAGGAGGCATTTTGGTATAAGAAGTTTACCATAAAAATCAGAGTGATGCCATCAAATGCCATTCCTCTGTACTATGACAACAATGGTGCCATAGACCTTGCTAAGGAGCCAAGATCTCACCAAAAATTCAAGCACATCGAGCGGCGATACCACCTCATCCACGATTACCTCGAGAAGGGTTACATCGAGATCAAGAGAGTCGACTCTGTAGACAATGCGACGGACCTGCTTATAAAGTCGTTGGGACAGCAGAAGATCGAAGCCCATCTTGAGAAGATGGGACCTAGATTTGAGGCAATTGACTTTAGATCAAGTGAAAGTTTGTTAGATATGTGTGCCCTAGAAGCCAGAATTGGCTGACACTTGTAATACACTTCTAGGGGCAAAATTATAATTTTAACTATAAATAATAAAATGATTTTTTTCTATCATAAATGTGTATTTAGTGTCTGTGATACATTCCTTGAGTTAATGATAATGATAATTCATATTTTTAAGAGTTAAAAATTTAAGATATGAATTTTCATTTATTAACTCATAAAATGCTCCTGACCGTAGGATTGTCATGAAGATGGTGATTGATCTGGAAGGTTAGTGTACAATCACTTTTTTATAGTAGATGAGTCTTGAGTCTATGGTGTAGAGACACCAAAGTGAGAGTATAGGTACTCGTTAGAGAACGAGAGCACTGAGCTTGACCAGCTCGAGTAGTCATAAGAAAGTCTACCTTCTCATCGATGACTAACTCAAAGCTGTAGTGGTGTGTCAGATTCTTTAACCTGAGGTGCATTAGCAGTTCACCTTGAGGGTGTTATAGTTTGACTACACTATGACTGATTTTCTAGCCATTCGAAATCCTAAGGTGTATGTTGGCTATAGCATGTTCATTGTAGGAATTGGATTGCACCAAGAGAGAATCTATCTACCTCAGTAGAAGAGGACCAGTCCTATGATGATCATGAGAATCAAGTCCATAAGCCCATGGACATGGTAGAGAGTGAAATAATAGAAAGAGCTTCTATTAAGGTTTTCACATCGGACTTGAATTGAATGATTAAATCATATGATAGAAATTAGGGTTTGACGAGTTCACCTTAGGGCTATGGTGCCATTGTTGTCATAGTACAAAGGGATAGCATTTAATGGCATCACTCCAAGCTTTATAGCAAACTTCTTATACCAAAATGCTTCTTTCATAGATTCTAATATAGCAATGTACTCAGCTTCCATGGTGGAGTCTACGATCATGGTCTATTTGGGGCTCTTTCAGCTTACGGTACCACTATTGCAAATAAATAGACTTTCAGATGTTGACTTTCGTTCATCTATATCAGATATAAAATCTAAGTCTATACACTGCTGAACCTGGAGTTCTCCATTTTTAAAAATTAGAAATATATTCTTAGCTCTTCTCAAGCACTTAAGAATATATTGTTAGATATGTGTGCGCTAGAAGCCAGATTGACTGACACTTACAATACACTTCTAAGGGCAAAATTATAACTTTGACTATATATAATAAAATGGATTATTTTCTTTCATAGTGTATATTTGAAAGTGTTTGTGACACATCCCTTGAGTTAATGGTAATGATAGTTCGTATTTTTAAGAATTAAAAATTTAAGACATGAATTTTCATTATTAACTCATAAAATGCTTCCGACCGTAAGATCATCATGAGGATGGTGATTGATCCGAAAGATTGGTGTACGATCACTTATTTAGGATAGATGAGTCTTGAGTCTATAGTGTAGAGACACCGGAGCGAGAGTACAGGTACTCATTAGAGAATGAGGGCACTGAGCGTGACCACCTCAAGCAGTCATCAGGAAGTCTACCTTCTCATTGATGACTGGCTCGAAGCTACAATAGTATATCTGGTTCTTTGACCTGAGGTGCATCGGTAGTTCACCTTGAGATTGTTATAGTTTGACTACACCACAACTCGATCTCCTAGCCATTTGGAGCCCTGAGATGTATGTTGGCTATAGCATGTTCATTGTAGGAATTAGATTGCACCAATAGGGGATCTATCTACCTCAGTAGAGGAAGAGCAGCCCTATGATGATCATGAGAATCAAGTCTATAAGCCCAAGGCCATGGCAGAGTAAAATAATAGAAAGAGTTTTAATTAGGGTTTTCACATTAGACTTGAATCAAATGATTAATTCATATGATGGATATTAGGATTTGATGAGATCACCTTAACCCTAATCCAATCGAGGCTCAAGATAGAAAAATTTAATCACATGGGTAACTGCACCAAGAGGTTCATTTTTAATTTTGATGGGTTGCCACCATATGCTGCTAGGTGTCACTGGTGGATTTTAGGAGCAATTAGAATGATTTGCATGATCGATCATACTAGTTGTTTGAATCAAAAAAGTTCTAATCCATCGAAAGGTGTTTCGATGATGCCAATGATAGAGATCACGACATATCCCATTACCATATGGAGTTGAACCTAACTGGGTCATACAAATAAGAATTTGGATCTTGGTATCATTAATTGGATTAACTCAATTCAGTTTATTTGAATAAGATTCAATTAGGTTCAAGAAAATCATGCTAGCACATGATTGAGCTTAATGTTCTCCTTTAACAATCATTAAAGCTTGTCTCGGTTGAGACAAATATGTTTGGGCTCACTCAGAAAACTTTACTTGGTCTTACTGGAGCTTATCCAAGTCAAAAAAGAGTTATCTTAATTTATAAGATAAATTTAAGACAACACCTACCATTTTCCATCATCTGCTAAATCTTGTCCTTGGACTTTGGTCAAATGTTGACCATTGACACTTAGACATCTGTCCATGTGTTATGCATCCAAAGGAGAGAACTTTAACCCTTGTCCCCTGTTAAAAGGTAGATAGATAAAGGGCAGACACCTAGGGAGGTGTGCGCTCCATATGGATAAGGATTGAAGTCCCTAGGTGTCCGCTCCATATGGATAAGGATTGAAGTCCCATATAGATGAGACTCCAGTTGCATCAGGGAATCAACCTAGATGGTGTCAAGGAGTCCTGTTTGACCAGTCTTGGCACCATCCAAGAAGAGTTTTGAGAAAATCTAATTTGATTAGATCAGATGATGTCATCCCATTAATCAGATTTAGATCTGATTGGATAAAGGGTCATGATTGGTCGGGATGATGTGGCATTGCATGGCATAGCAAGTGTTGGATATATGTGCCCTAGAAGTCAGAATTGGCTGACACTTCTTATACACTTCTAAGAAAAAAATTATAATTTTAGCTATAAATAATAAAATAAATTATTTTCTATCATAATGTGTATTTAGTGTCTGTGATACATCCCTTGAGTTAATGGTAATGATAGTTCTTATTTTCAAGAGTTTAAAATTTAAGACATGAATTTTCATTATTAACTCATAAAATGCTCCTGACCGTAGGATCATATGAGATGATGATTATCCGAAAGTTGGGTTACAATTCTTCTTATAGTAATGAGCTTAAGTCTACGATGTAGAGACACCAGAGCGAGAGTCAGATACTCATTAGGAATGAGGCATTGAGCGTGACCACACAGTCATTAGAAAGTCTACCTTCTCGTTGAAGACTGGCCGAACTGCATAGTGTCTGATTTTTACTAAGGTGCATCAGTAGTTCACCTTAAGGATGTTATAGTTGACTAACCATGACTTAGTTCTAGCCATTCAAATAGCCTCCAGCATCAGAATCTGAGTTGTATGTTGGTTATAGCATGTTCATTGTAGGAATTTGGATTGCACATAGAAAATCTATCTACCTCGATAGGTGAGGAGAGCCCTATGAGATCATGGAATCAAGTCCAAAGCCATGCCCAGGTAGGAGTGAAATATAGAAAGAGTTCTATTAAGGTTTTTACATTGGACCTGATCGAATGTTTCATATGATGGATATTAGGATTTGACGAGATTACTTAACCCCAATCCATGGGGCTCAAGATAGAAGAATTAATCACGAAATAATTATACAAAGGTATTTTTCAGTTTGATAGGTTGCCACTGAAAGGGAAATCCTGATTTTCCGATCCAGGTTCGTTCAGATCTGATCAGATCAAGAGATATATTTCAAAAATTTTTCTCTTTGATCTATATCAGATCTTGATATTTCAGATCTAATTCTTATTATTTTAATAAATAAAATAAAATAAGATAAATTAAATCAAATTTAATTTACCTGATTTGGGTAATCCTATTACCCTGTTGATGATCCTGTTTGCAGCGGAAGGTTCTGGATCTAGCCACGCAAGCGCCTGGCCTCTACCGGTATCCACTCAGGCTGGATCTGGAGATCCTCTTCTTCTCTATCACACCTCCAAAAATTAGATCTGGATCTGATCTGGAGGATCTTCAAAACTCTTTTTGAAGATCAGCAGTCGTCCTTTGCAGCAGCGCAGCCTTCTTGCTTTTGATCGCCTTTCTTTGATCTGAATCGCACCAACCAAGATCCAAAACTCCTTTTGGACGTGGAGAGGAGAGGGAGAAGAAGCTTTGGCATGGAGGAAGGAGGGGAGAGGCAGCCTTGGGGCATGGGGTTTTCAATTCTCAATTGAATTGCATTTGCAATCTGAGTTGGGCGCAGGGTCTTATTTATAGACTAAGTCTGTGATCCAACTCCTCTTCCTCCCAACCAATCACAACCCTTTGTGAAATCAGATCTAAATCTGATTGGTGGGAATAGAGACCCCTGGATTCCTCCTTAGAGGGTGCCTAAGACCAGTCAAAGTTGGTTCTTAGGGAGAACTCTAATTGGAATCCAAAAAGGAGGTGGAGTCCTTGTCCAACAAGGACTCCTAGGCGCCTCCAACTTGGGCTCACGCCACCCTTGGCGTGCGCCCTTCTCCTTGCCAGGTTCTGGCAGGGGGACAGGCCCCCACCAGCTCTCCAATAGGTGCATGACATGTGGTCAAAAGTCAAAGTGTCAATGGTCAACGTTTGACCAGTCAAAGGTAGACTTTTGACCAAAGTCAAAGAACAAGAAATGGCAGGTGACCAAAAATGGCAGGTAATGTCTTACAAATATAAGACAACCTTTTCTGACTTGGACAACCTCCAGTCAGACCATATGAAGGCCTCTGATTGAGCACAAACTCCTTTGGCTCAGACAGGACAACTTATTTATGATAGTAAAAGAAGAACGTTAGGTTCAATCGAGTGCTAGCACGATTTCCTTGAACCTAATTGAATCTCATTCAGATCAATTGAACTAGATCAGTTCAATTGATGATCACCAGATTCAAACCCTTGTTTGTGTGACCCAGTTAGGTTCAGTTCTGTATGGTAATGGGATATGTCATGATCTCTATCATCGACATCATCGAAACTCCTTTCGATGGATCAGAACTCTTCTGATTCGAACAGCTAGAATGATCGATCATCTAAATCATTCTAATTGCTCCCAAAATCCACCAGTGACACCTAGCAGTATATGGTGGCAACCCATCAGAGCTGAATGCGAACCTCTTGGTGCAGCTACCTGTGTGATTAAGTTCTTCTATCTTGAGCCCCGATCAGATTAGGGTTAAGGTGAACTCGTCAAACCCTAGTCTCTGTCATATGATGTAATCATTCGATTCGAGTCCAATGTGAAAATCTAAATAGAAACTCTTTCTATTATTTCACTCTACCATGGCCATGGATTTCTGGACTTGATTCTCATGATCATCATAGGGCTGCTCCTCTACCACCGAGGTAGATAGATTCCATCTTGATGCAATCCAGTTCCTACAATGAACATGCTATAGCCAACATACACCTCAGGGTTCCATATGGCTAGGAGACCGAGTAATGGTGTAGTCAAACTATAACACCCTCAAGGTGAACTGCCGATGCATCTCAGGTCAAAGAACCAGACACACTACTGCAGCATCGAGTCAGTCATTGACGAGAAGGTAGACTCCCTAATGACTACTCGAGGTGGTCACGCTCAGTGCCCTCGTTCTCTAACGAGTACCTGTACTCTCGCTCCGGTGTCTCCACACCGTAGACTCAAGACTCATCTACTAAAGAGAAGCGATTGTACACCAACCTTCCGGATCAATCACCATCCTCGTGATGATCCTATGGTCGGGAGCATTTTATGAGTTAATAATGATTATTCATGTCTTAAATTTTCAACTCTTGAAAATATGAATTATCATTACCATTAACTCAAAGGATGTATCACAGACACTAAATACACATATGTGATAGAAAATAACCCATTTTATTGATTATAGTCAAAATTATAATTTTGCCCCTAGAAGTGTATTACAAGTGTCAGCCAATTCTGGCTTCTAGGGCACATATATCTAACAATCTCCCACTTGTCCTAAAGCCAATTGGCTACAAGTCTAAGTCCCATCTTCTCAAGGTGGGCTTCGATCTTCTGCTGGCCCAACGGCTTTGTAAGTGGGTCTGCCACATTATCTGCGGAGTTGACTCTCTTGACCTCGACATAACCCTTTCTCGAGGTAATCATGGATGAGGTGGTATCGCCAATATGCTTTTTCTGGCCTGAAACTATCATGATGGCATGATGGCATCAAAACTTCTTGTACCAGAATGCTTCCTTTGTAGCCTCTGATGCAGCTATATATTCTGCTTCCATGGTGGAATCTGCTATCACAGTTTGCTTGGAACTCTTCCAGCTGACAGCTCCACCATTGCACACAAACAGACTTTCAGATGTCGACTTTCGATCATCTATATCACATGAAATCCGAGTCTGTGTATCCTTGAACTTGGAGTTCTCCATTACCAAAGACCAACATCATATCCTTAGTTCTTCTCAAGTACTTAAGGATACATTTCACAGAAGTCCAGTGTTCTTCACCTGGATTTGACTGATATCTGCTTGTGACACTCACAGCATGGGCTATATCAGGTCGTGTACATAGCATGGCATACATGAGGCTCCCTATTGCAGAAGCATAAGGGATCTTGCTCATGCGTTCTATTTCTCAGGTGTGCTGGGCACATCTTCTTGGAAAGATGAATACCATGTCTGAAGGGTATTAATCCCCTCTTAGAGTTTTCCATACTAAACCTCTTTAGTACTTTCTCTATGTACATCTTCTGTGAAAGTCCTAGCATCCTATTCGGTCTATCTATAGACCTTAATTCCTAGAATAAAGGATGCTTTCACCTAGGTCTTTCATGGAGAATTCCTTGGACAACCACATCTTGACTGAGTCAACATGGGAATATCATTCCAATAAGGAGGATGTCATCCAGTACAATACGAGGAAGACAACAGCGCTCCCACTGACCCTTTTGAAAACACATGGTTTCTCTTCGTTTTTGATGAAACCAAACTTTTTGATCACATCATTGAAATGAGTGTTCCAGCTCCGAGATGCTTGCTTAAGTCCATATATGGACCTTTGCAGCTTGCAAACCTTGTGATCAGTATCGGATGTGAAACCTAGCGGCTGTTCCATATAGATATCTTCCTCAAGATATCCATTTAGGAATGCCGTTTTCACGTCCATTTGCCATATTTCATAATCGAAATAGGCTGCAACGGCAAGCAATGTGCGGATGGATTTTAGCATAGCTACTGGGGAAAAGGTATCCTGATAGTCAATGCCTTCACATTGACTATAACCTTTTGCCACCAGTCTAGCTTGAATGTCTCCACATTCCCATCTGCACCAATCTTTCTCTGAAGATCCATTTACACCCAATAGGTACTATACCTTCTGGTGGATCTACCAAGGTCCAGACTTGGTTTGAGTGCATCGAGTCGATCTCTGACTTCATTGCCTCAACCATTTCTCGAGTCGATATCTGATATCGCCTCGTTGTAGGTTTTGGGATCATCACCATGAGCACCATTACCTATGAGGAACATTTCTCTACATCCTCTGAAATAATACCTAAGTATCTTTCAGGGGGACGGGAAACTCTTTCCGATCTACGAGGTGGAGGAGGTAGTGTTCTTATTGGCTCAACCTGATTTGGTTCCACTTGGTCCTTAGCTCGTTCTCTTTGTGAGACTTTCTCATCAAGCTTATCTGCTTTCCAATGCCGCTATCTTGAATAAACTATTTTTCAAGAAAGATGGCATGTCGACTCACAATCAATTATGGTCTTCTGGAATGTGGAAATAGTATCCTAATGACTCTTTAGGATATCCTATGAATCGAGCTCTAAAGGACCTAAACTCTAACTTGTCCGCTTGTTGTCTTTTGACATGAGCCGGACAACCCCAAATTCTGAGATGACTCAGACTTGGTTTCTTACCGTGCCATATCTCATACGGTGTGGTAGGAACGGTTTTAGAGGACCCTATTCAGTATAGATTGAAGTTAACAATGAGTTCCCAAAGGAAATCAGGAAGGTCTGTGAA